>CAMRHE010001460.1:0-82500 GCA_947044405.1 Leptodactylus fallax | reverse complement strand
CAGTGACCCTCACATCTTATCACAGTCCAGCAGTGGAAGAAGAGTGGCTGATATCAGTCACATATCGAAGGGCCTAAAGACTGGGCATTTGTGATATAAAGTAGGGATCATGGGGGAGGGGAGTTTACATCACTTCCTGTCACTTGTTCCTTTAAAGAGAACTAAAGTCAGCCTCTCCCCTCCTGACGTGGCTGATAACAGATAGTAATAGATTGTATTCCCCCGTCCTACAGTCGGCCTCTCCCCTCCTGACGTGGCTGATAACAGATAGTAATAGATTGTATTCCCCTGTCCTACAGTCGGCCTCTCCCCTCCTGACGTGGCTGATAACAGATAGTAATAGATTGTAGTCACCTGTCCTACAGTCGGCCTCTCCCCTCCTGACGTGGCTGATAACAGATAGTAATAGGTTGTATTCCCCTGTCCTACAGTCGGCCTCTCCCCTCCTGACGTGGCTGATAACAGATAGTAATAGATTGTATTCCCCTGTCCTACAGTCGGCCTCTCCTGACATGGCTGATAACAGATAGTAATAGATTGTATTCCCCTGTCCTACAGTCGGCCTCTCCTCTCCTGTCATGGCTGATAACAGATAGTATTAGATTGTATTCCCCTGTCCTACAGTCGGCCTCTCCTCTCCTGACACGGCTGATAACAGATAGTAATAGATTGTAGTCACCTGTCCTACAGTCGGCCTCTCCTCTCCTGACGTGGCTGATAACAGATAGTAATAGATTGTATTCCCCTGTCCTACAGTCGGCCTCTCCTCTCCTGACATGGCTGATAACAGATAGTAATAGATTGTATTCCCCTGTCCTACAGTCGGCCTCTCCCCTCCTGACGTGGCTGATAACAGATAGTAATAGATTGTATTCCCCTCTCCTACAGTCGGCCTCTCCTCTCCTGACATGGCTGATAACAGATAGTAATAGATTGTATTCCCCTGTCCTACAGTCGGCCTCTCCTCTCCTGACATGGCTGATAACAGATAGTAATAGATTGTATTCCCCTGTCCTACAGTCGGCCTCTCCTCTCCTGACATGGCTGATAACAGATAGTAATAGATCGTAGTCCCCTGTCCTACAGTCGGCCTCTCCCCTCCTGACATGGCTGATAACAGATAGTAATAGATTGTATTCCCCTGTCCTACAGTCGGCCTCTCCCCTCCTGACATGGCTGATAACAGATAGTAATAGATTGTATTCCCCTGTCCTACAGTCGGCCTCTCCCCTCCTGACATGGCTGATAACAGATAGTAATAGATTGTATTCCCCTGTCCTACAGTCGGCCTCTCCCCTCCTGACATGGCTGATAACAGATAGTAATAGATTGTATTCCCCTGTCCTACAGTCGGCCTCTCCCCTCCTGACATGGCTGATAACAGATAGTAATAGATTGTAGTCACCTGTCCTACAGTCGGCCTCTCCTCTCCTTACGTGGCTGATAACAGATAGTAATAGATTGTATTCCCCTGTCCTACAGTCGGCCTCTCCCCTCCCGACGTGGCTGATAACAGATAGTAATAGATTGTATTCCCCTGTCCTACAGTCGGCCTCTCCCCTCCTGACGTGGCTGATAACAGATAGTAATAGATTGTATTCTCCTGTGCTACAGTCAGCCTCTCCCCTCCTGACGTGGCTGATAACAGATAGTAATAGATTGTATTCCCCTGTCCTACAGTCGGCCTCTCCCCTCCTGACATGGCTGATAACAGATAGTAATAGATTGTATTCCCCTGTCCTACAGTCAGCCTCTCCTCTCCTGACGAGGCTGATAACAGATAGTAATAGATTGTATTCCCCTGTCCTACAGTCGGCCTCTCCCCTCCTGACGTGGCTGTTAACAGATAGTAATAGATTGCATTCTCCTGTCCTACAGTCGGCCTCTCCCCTCCTGACGAGGCTGATAACAGATAGTGATAGATTGTAGTCACCTGTTCTACAGTCGGCCTCTCCCCTCCTGACATGGCTGATAACAGATAGTAATAGATTGTATTCTCCTGTCCTACAGTCGGCCTCTCCCCTCCTGACGAGGCTGATAACAGATAGTGATAGATTGTAGTCACCTGTCCTACAGTCGGCCTCTCCTCTCCTGACATGGCTGATAACAGATAGTAATAGATTGTAGTCACCTGTCCTACAGTCGGCCTCTCCCCTCCTGACATGGCTGATAACAGATAGTAATAGATTGTATTCCCCTGTCCTACAGTCGGCCTCTCCTCTCCTGACATGGCTGATAACAGATAGTAATAGATTGTATTCCCCTGTCCTACAGTCAGCCTCTCCTCTCCTGACGTGGGTGATAACAGATAGTAATAGATTGTATTCTCCTGTCGTACAGTCGGCCTCTCCCCTCCTGACGTGGCTGATAACAGATAGTAATAGATTGTATTAACCTGTCCTATAGTCGGCCTCTCCCCTCCTGACATGTCTGATAACAGATAGTAATAGATTGTATTCCCCTGTCCTACAGTCGGCCTCTCCTCTCCTGACGTGGCTGATAACAGATAGTAATAGATTGTATTCCCCTGTCCTACAGTCGGCCTCTCCTCTCCTGACGTGGCTGATAACAGATAGTAATAGATTGTATTCCCCTGTCCTACAGTCGGCCTCTCCCCTCCTGACGTGGCTGATAACAGATAGTAATAGATTGGATTCCCCTGTCCTACAGTCGGCCTCTCCCCTCCAGACATGACTGATAACAGATAGTAATAGATTGTATTCCCCTGTCCTACAGTCGTCCTCTCCTCTCCTGACATGGCTGATAACAGATAGTAATAGATTGTATTCCCCTGTCCTACAGTCGGCCTCTCCTCTCCTGACATGGCTGATAACAGATAGTAATAGATTGTATTCCCCTGTCCTACAGTCGGCCTCTCCCCTCCTGACATGGCTGATAACAGATAGTAATAGATTGTAGTCACCTGTCCTACAGTCGGTCTCTCCTCTCCTGACGTGGCTGATAACAGATAGTAATAGATTGTATTCCCCTGTCCTACAGTCGCCTCTCCTCTGCTGACGTGGCTGATAACAGATAGTAATAGATTGTATTCCCCTGTCCTACAGTCGGCCTCTCCCCTCCTGACATGGCTGATAACAGATAGTAATAGATTGTATTCCCCTGTCCTACAGTCGGCCTCTCCCCTCCTGACATGGCTGATAACAGATAGTAATAGATTGTATTCCCCTGTCCTACAGTCGGCCTCTCCCCTCCTGGCTGATAACAGATAATAATAGATTGTATTCCCCTGTCCTACAGTCGGCCTCTCTCCTCCTGACATGGCTGATAACAGATAGTAATAGATTGTATTCCCCTGTCCTACAGTCGGCCTCTCCTCTCCTGACATGGCTGATAACAGATAGTAATATATTGTAGTCACCTGTCCTACAGTCGGCCTCTCCCCTCCTGACATGGCTGATAACAGATAGTAATAGATTGTATTCACCTGTCCTACAGTCGGCCTCTCCTCTCCTGACATGGCTGATAACAGATAGTAATAGATTGTATTCCCCTGTCCTACAGTCGGCCTCTCCTCTCCTGACATGGCTGATAACAGATAGTAATAGATTGTATTCCCCTGTCCTACAGTCGGCCTCTCCTCTCCTGACATGGCTGATAACAGATAGTAATAGATTGTATTCCCCTGTCCTACAGTCGGCCTCTCCCCTCCTGACATGGCTGATAACAGATAGTAATAGATTGTATTCCCCTGTCCTACAGTCGGCCTCTCCCCTCCTGACATGGCTGATAACAGATAGTAATAGATTGTATTCACCTGTCCTACAGTCGGCCTTTCCTCTCCTGACATGGCTGATAACAGATAGTAATAGATTGTATTCCCCTGTCCTACAGTCGGCCTCTCCTCTCCTGACATGGCTGATAACAGATAGTAATAGATTGTATTCCCCTGTCCTACAGTCGGCCTCTCCTCTCCTGACATGGCTGATAACAGATAGTAATAGATTGTATTCCCCTGTCCTACAGTCGGCCTCTCCCCTCCTGACATGGCTGATAACAGATAGTAATAGATTGTATTCCCCTGTCCTACAGTCGGCCTCTCCTCTCCTGACGTGGCTGATAACAGATAGTAATAGATTGTATTCCTCTGTCCTACAGTCGGCCTCTCCCCTCCTGACATGTCTGATAACAGATAGTAATAGATTGCATTCCCCTGTCCTACAGTCGGCCTCTCCTCTCCTGACGTGGCTGATAACAGATAGTAATAGATTGTATTCCCCTGTCCTACAGTCGGCCTCTCCCCTCCTGACGTGGCTGATAACAGATAGTAATAGATTGTATTCCCCTGTCCTACAGTCGGCCTCTCCCCTCCTGACATGGCTGATAACAGATAGTAATAGATTGTATTCCCCTGTCCTACAGTCGGCCTCTCCCCTCCAGACATGACTGATAACAGATAGTAATAGATTGTATTCCCCTGTCCTACAGTCGTCCTCTCCTCTCCTGACATGGCTGATAACAGATAGTAATAGATTGTATTCCCCTGTCCTACAGTCGGCCTCTCCTCTCCTGACATGGCTGATAACAGATAGTAATAGATTGTATTCCCCTGTCCTACAGTCGGCCTCTCCCCTCCTGACATGGCTGATAACAGATAGTAATAGATTGTAGTCACCTGTCCTACAGTCGGTCTCTCCTCTCCTGACGTGGCTGATAACAGATAGTAATAGATTGTATTCCCCTGTCCTACAGTCGCCTCTCCTCTGCTGACGTGGCTGATAACAGATAGTAATAGATTGTATTCCCCTGTCCTACAGTCGGCCTCTCCCCTCCTGACATGGCTGATAACAGATAGTAATAGATTGTATTCCCCTGTCCTACAGTCGGCCTCTCCCCTCCTGACATGGCTGATAACAGATAGTAATAGATTGTATTCCCCTGTCCTACAGTCGGCCTCTCCCCTCCTGGCTGATAACAGATAATAATAGATTGTATTCCCCTGTCCTACAGTCGGCCTCTCTCCTCCTGACATGGCTGATAACAGATAGTAATAGATTGTATTCCCCTGTCCTACAGTCGGCCTCTCCCCTCCCGACATGGCTGATAACAGATAGTAATAGATTGTATTCCCCTGTCCTACAGTCGGCCTCTCCTCTCCTGACATGGCTGATAACAGATAGTAATATATTGTAGTCACCTGTCCTACAGTCGGCCTCTCCCCTCCTGACATGGCTGATAACAGATAGTAATAGATTGTATTCACCTGTCCTACAGTCGGCCTCTCCTCTCCTGACATGGCTGATAACAGATAGTAATAGATTGTATTCCCCTGTCCTACAGTCGGCCTCTCCTCTCCTGACATGGCTGATAACAGATAGTAATAGATTGTATTCCCCTGTCCTACAGTCGGCCTCTCCTCTCCTGACATGGCTGATAACAGATAGTAATAGATTGTATTCCCCTGTCCTACAGTCGGCCTCTCCCCTCCTGACATGGCTGATAACAGATAGTAATAGATTGTATTCCCCTGTCCTACAGTCGGCCTCTCCCCTCCTGACATGGCTGATAACAGATAGTAATAGATTGTATTCACCTGTCCTACAGTCGGCCTTTCCTCTCCTGACATGGCTGATAACAGATAGTAATAGATTGTATTCCCCTGTCCTACAGTCGGCCTCTCCTCTCCTGACATGGCTGATAACAGATAGTAATAGATTGTATTCCCCTGTCCTACAGTCGGCCTCTCCTCTCCTGACATGGCTGATAACAGATAGTAATAGATTGTATTCCCCTGTCCTACAGTCGGCCTCTCCCCTCCTGACATGGCTGATAACAGATAGTAATAGATTGTATTCCCCTGTCCTACAGTCGGCCTCTCCTCTCCTGACGTGGCTGATAACAGATAGTAATAGATTGTATTCCCCTGTCCTACAGTCGGCCTCTCCTCTCCTGACATGGCTGATAACAGATAGTAATATATTGTAGTCACCTGTCCTACAGTCGGCCTCTCCCCTCCTGACATGGCTGATAACAGATAGTAATAGATTGTATTCACCTGTCCTACAGTCGGCCTCTCCTCTCCTGACATGGCTGATAACAGATAGTAATAGATTGTATTCCCCTGTCCTACAGTCGGCCTCTCCTCTCCTGACATGGCTGATAACAGATAGTAATAGATTGTATTCCCCTGTCCTACAGTCGGCCTCTCCTCTCCTGACATGGCTGATAACAGATAGTAATAGATTGTATTCCCCTGTCCTACAGTCGGCCTCTCCCCTCCTGACATGGCTGATAACAGATAGTAATAGATTGTATTCCCCTGTCCTACAGTCGGCCTCTCCCCTCCTGACATGGCTGATAACAGATAGTAATAGATTGTATTCACCTGTCCTACAGTCGGCCTTTCCTCTCCTGACATGGCTGATAACAGATAGTAATAGATTGTATTCCCCAGTCCTACAGTCGGCCTCTCCTCTCCTGACATGGCTGATAACAGATAGTAATAGATTGTATTCCCCTGTCCTACAGTCGGCCTCTCCTCTCCTGACATGGCTGATAACAGATAGTAATAGATTGTATTCCCCTGTCCTACAGTCGGCCTCTCCCCTCCTGACATGGCTGATAACAGATAGTAATAGATTGTATTCCCCTGTCCTACAGTCGGCCTCTCCTCTCCTGACGTGGCTGATAACAGATAGTAATAGATTGTATTCCCCTGTCCTACAGTCGGCCTCTCCTCTCCTGACGTGGCTGATAACAGATAGTAATAGATTGTATTCCCCTGTCCTACAGTCGGCCTCTCCTCTCCTGACGTGGCTGATAACAGATAGTAATAGATTGTATTCCCCTTTCCTACAGTCGGCCTCTCCCCTCCTGACGTGGCTGATAACAGATAGTAATATATTGTAGTCACCTGTCCTACAGTCGGCCTCTCCTCTCCTGACATGGCTGATAACAGATAGTAATTGATTGTATTCCCCTGTCCTACAGTCGGCCTCTCCCATCCTGACGTGGCTGATAACAGATAGTAATAGATTGTATTCTCCTGTCCTACAGTCGGCCTCTCCCCTCCTGACGAGGCTGATAACAGATAGTAATAAATTGTAGTCACCTGTCCTACAGTCGGCCTCTCCTCTCCTGACATGGCTGATAACAGATAGTAATAGATTGTAGTCACCTGTCCTACAGTCGGCCTCTCCTCTCCTGACATGGCTGATAACAGATAGTAATAGATTGTATTCCCCTGTCCTACAGTCGGCCTCTCCCCTCCTGACATGGCTGATAACAGATAGTAATAGATTGTATTCTCCTGTCCTACAGTCGGCCTCTCCTCTCCTGACATGGCTGATAACAGATAGTAATAGATTGTATTCCCCTGTCCTACAGTCGGCCTCTCCCCTCCTGACATGGCTGATAACAGATAGTAATAGATTGTATTCACCTGTCCTACAGTCGGCCTCTCCTCTCCTGACATGGCTGATAACAGATAGTAATAGATTGTATTCCCCTGTCCTACAGTCGGCCTCTCCTCTCCTGACATCACTGATAACAGATAGTAATAGATTGTATTCCCCTGTCCTACAGTCGGCCTCTCCTCTCCTGACATGGCTGATAACAGATAGTAATAGATTGTATTCCCCTGTCCTACAGTCGGACTCTCCCCTCCTGACATGGCTGATAACAGATAGTAATAGATTGTATTCCCCTGTCCTACAGTCGGCCTCTCCTCTCCTGACGTGGCTGATAACAGATAGTAATAGATTGTATTCCCCTGTCCTACAGTCGGCCTCTCCTCTCCTGACGTGGCTGATAACAGATAGTAATAGATTGTATTCCCCTGTCCTACAGTCGGCCTCTCCTCTCTTGACGTGGCTGATAACAGATAGTAATAGATTGTATTCCCCTGTCCTACAGTCGGCCTCTCCCCTCCTGACGTGGCTGATAACAGATAGTAATATATTGTAGTCACCTGTCCTACAGTCGGCCTCTCCCCTCCTGACGTGGCTGATAACAGATAGTAATAGATTGTATTTCCCTGTCCTACAGTCGGCCTCTCCCCTCCTGACATGGCTGATAACAGATAGTAATAGATTGTATTCCCCTGTCCTACAGTCGGCCTCTCCTCTCCTGACATGGCTGATAACAGATAGTAATAGATTGTATTCCCCTGTCCTACAGTCGGCCTCTCCCCTCCTGACGTGGCTGATAACAGATAGTAATAGATTGTATTCTCCTGTCCTACAGTCGGCCTCTCCCCTCCTGACAAGGCTGATAACAGATAGTAATAGATTGTAGTCACCTGTCCTACAGTCGGCCTCTCCTCTCCTGACATGGCTGATAACAGATAGTAATAGATTGTAGTCCCCTGTCCTACAGTCGGCCTCTCCTCTCCTGACATGGCTGATAACAGATAGTAATAGATTGTATTCCCCTGTCCTACAGTCGGCCTCTCCTCTCCTGACATGGCTGATAACAGATAGTAATAGATTGTATTCCCCTGTCCTACAGTCGGCCTCTCCCCTCCTGACATGACTGATAACAGATAGTAATAGATTGTATTCCCCTGTCCTACAGTCGGCCTCTCCCCTCCCGACATGGCTGATAACAGATAGTAATAGATTGTATTCCCCTGTCCTACAGTCGGCCTCTCTTCTCCTGACATGGCTGATAACAGATAGTAATAGATTGTAGTCACCTGTCCTACAGTCGGCCTCTCCCCTCCTGACATGTCTGATAACAGATAGTAATAGATTGTATTCCCCTGTCCTACAGTCGGCCTCTCCCCTCCTGACATGGCTGATAACAGATAGTAATAGATTGTATTCCCCTGTCCTACAGTCGGCCTCTCCCCTCCTGACATGTCTGATAACAGATAGTAATAGATTGTATTCCCCTGTCCTACAGTCGGCCTCTCCCCTCCTGACATGGCTGATAACAGATAGTAATAGATTGTATTCTCCTGTCCTACAGTCGGCCTCTCCTCTCCGGACATGGCTGATAACAGATAGTAATAGATTGTATTCCCCATCCTACAGTTGGCCTCTCCCCTCCTGACGTGGCTGATAACAGATAGTAATAGATTGTATTCCCCTGTCCTACAGTCGGCCTCTCCCCTCCTGACATGGCTGATAACAGATAGTAATAGATTGTAGTCCCCTGTCCTACAGTCGGCCTCTCCTCTCCTGACATGGCTGATAACAGATAGTAATAGATTGTATTCCCCTGTCCTACAGTCGGCCTCTCCTGACATGGCTGATAACAGAGAGTAATAGACTGTATTCCCCTGTCCTACATTCGGCCTCTCCCCTCCTGACATGGCTGATAACAGATAGTAATAGATTGTATTCCCCTGTCCTACAGTCGGCCTCTCCCCTCCTGACGTGGCTGATAACAGATAGTAATAGATTGTAGTCACCTGTCCTACAGTCGGCCTCTCCTCTCCTGACATGGCTGATAACAGATAGTAATAGATTGTAGTCACCTGTCCTACAGTCGGCCTCTCCCCTCCTGACGTGGCTGATAACAGATAGTAATAGATTGTATTCCCCTGTCCTACAGTCGGCCTCTCCTCTCCTGACATGTCTGATAACAGATAGTAATAGATTGTATTCCCCTGTCCTACAGTCGGCCTCTCCCCTCCTGACATGTCTGATAACAGATAGTAATAGATTGTATTCCCCTGTCCTACAGTCGGCCTCTCCCCTCCTGACATGGCTGATAACAGATAGTAATAGATTGTATTCTCCTGTCCTACAGTCGGCCTCTCCTCTCCGGACATGGCTGATAACAGATAGTAATAGATTGTATTCCCCATCCTACAGTCGGCCTCTCCCCTCCTGACGTGGCTGATAACAGATAGTAATAGATTGTAGTCCCCTGTCCTACAGTCGGCCTCTCCTCTCCTGACATGGCTGATAACAGATAGTAATAGATTGTATTCCCCTGTCCTACAGTCGGCCTCTCCTGACATGGCTGATAACAGAGAGTAATAGACTGTATTCCCCTGTCCTACATTCGGCCTCTCCCCTCCTGACATGGCTGATAACAGATAGTAATAGATTGTATTCCCCTGTCCTACAGTCGGCCTCTCCCCTCCTGACGTGGCTGATAACAGATAGTAATAGATTGTAGTCACCTGTCCTACAGTCGGCCTCTCCTCTCCTGACATGGCTGATAACAGATAGTAATAGATTGTAGTCACCTGTCCTACAGTCGGCCTCTCCCCTCCTGACGTGGCTGATAACAGATAGTAATAGATTGTATTCCCCTGTCCTACAGTCGGCCTCTCCTCTCCTGACATGTCTGATAACAGATAGTAATAGATTGTATTCCCCTGTCCTACAGTCGGCCTCTCCCCTCCTGACATGGCTGATAACAGATAGTAATAGATTGTATTCCCCTGTCCTACAGTCGGCCTCTACCCTCCTGACATGGCTGATAACAGATAGTAATAGATTGTATTCCCCTGTCCTACAGTCGGCCTCTCCTCTCCTGATATGGCTGATAACAGATAGTAATAGATTGTATTCCCCTGTCCTACAGTCGGCCTCTCCTCTCCTGACATGGCTGATAACAGATAGTAATAGATTGTATTCCCCTGTCCTACAGTCGGCCTCTCCCCTCCTGACATGGCTGATAACAGATAGTAATAGATTGTATTCCCCTGTCCTACAGTCGGCCTCTCCTCTCCTGACGTGGCTGATAACAGATAGTAATAGATTGTAGTCACCTGTCCTACAGTCGGCCTCTCCTCTCCTGACATGGCTGATAACAGATAGTAATAGATTGTATTCCCCTGTCCTACAGTCGGCCTCTCCCCTCCTGACATGGCTGATAACAGATAGTAATAGATTGTATTCCCCTGTCCTACAGTCGGCCTCTCCTCTCCTGGCATGGCTGATAACAGATAGTAATAGATTGTATTCCCCTGTCCTACAGTCGGCCTCTCCTCTCCTGACGTGGCTGATAACAGATAGTAATAGATTGTAGTCACCTGTCCTACAGTCGGCCTCTCCCCTCCTGACATGGCTGATAACAGATAGTAATAGATTGTATTCCCCTGTCCTACAGTCGGCCTCTCCCCTCCTGACGTGGCTGATAACAGATAGTAATAGATTGTATTCCCCTGTCCTACAGTCGGCCTCTCCCCTCCTGACGTGGCTGATAACAGATAGTAATAGATTGTATTCCCCTGTCCTACAGTCGGCCTCTACCCTCCTGACATGGCTGATAACAGATAGTAATAGATTGTATTCCCCTGTCCTACAGTCGGCCTCTCCTCTCCTGACGTGGCTGATAACAGATAGTAATAGATTGTATTCCCCTGTCCTACAGTCGGCCTCTCCCCTCCTGACGTGGCTGATAACAGATAGTAATAGATTGTATTCCCCTGTCCTACAGTCGGCCTCTCCCCTCCCGACATGGCTGATAACAGATAGTAATAGATTGTATTCCCCTGTCCTACAGTCGGCCTCTCCCCTCCCTGACGTGGCTGATAACAGATAGTAATAGATTGTAGTCCCCTGTCCTACAGTCGGCCTCTCCCTGACATGGCTGATAACAGATAGTAATAGATTGTATTCCCCTGTCCTACAGTCGGCCTCTCCTCTCCTGACATGGCTGATAACAGATAGTAATAGATTGTATTCCCCTGTCCTACAGTCAGCCTCTCCTCTCCTGACATGGCTGATAACAGATAGTAATAGATTGTATTCCCCTGTCCTACAGTCGGCCTCTCCCCCTCCTGACATGGCTGATAACAGATAGTAATAGATTGTATTCCCCTGTCCTACAGTCGGCCTCTCCCCTCCTGACATGGCTGATAACAGATAGTAATAGATTATATTCCCCTGTCCTACAGTCGGCCTCTCCCCTCCTGACATGGCTGATAACAGATAGTAATAGATTGTATTCCCCTGTCCTACAGTCGGCCTCTCCCCTCCCGACATGACTGATAACAGATAGTAATAGATTGTAGTCACCTCTCCTCTGACCTTCTATATATAGCGCCCTCTAGTATTACTTGTGCAGTGCCCCATCCTGTATCTTGCGCTCCTCTTCCTCCCCTCCCCCGCTCTCTCCAGTCTTGGATTCCTCTCTCTTCGGCACTATCCCTAATCCTGGAGATTACCGGTGTCTTGGTGGATGTGCTAGATTCCCTGCGCACACTGAGCTCTGCTGTGTCACTGCTGGAGCAGGTGTTAACGGGGTGGCAGTGCTTCAGATTATTAGGGGCCAGAGGTGTCAGGGTTGTTACGGGGCCCCGGGGTCCGTCCTGTTAATGTCATCACTTATTGACTCCACCTGAGACTTCGCTGCTCCAGCAGATTCTCAGGGATGTCGTCTTATTCTTCTCCAGGATTGTTACTTTGTATCCATAATAACCAGACTGTTATACAGGACCCAATGGCAGAGCTCCGAGCAGGGTTGTTACATTGTATCCATAATGTCCCTCAGTGGCCCCTACACACTTTATAATATCCTCCAGTGGCCCCTACACACTTTTTATAATGTCCTTCAGTGGCCCCTACACACTTTATAATGCCCCCTAGTGGACATTGCTCTCCCATGCACATACACATTTTATAATTCTCCCTATTGGCTCTCACACAATTTATAATTCTCCCTAGTTGCCCCTAGACACTTTATAATGCCCCCAGTGGCCCCTACACACTTTATAATACTCGGTAGTGCCCATGCACACTTTTTAATGCTCCCCAGTGGCCCCTAGATACTTAATAATGCTCTCCAGTGGCCTCTATACATATTTATAATGTTCCCCTGTGGCACCTAGGCACATTATAATGCTCCCCAGTGGCCCCTAGAAACTTTACAATGTTCTTCAGGGGCCCCTAGACATTTTATATTGCTCCCCATTGGCCCCTAGACAATTTATAATGCTCCCCAGTGGCCACCACACACTTTATAATATTCTATGTTGCCCATGCACACTTTACAATGCTCCCCAGTGTCCCCATACAGTTTATAATGCTCTCCAGTGGCTCATATACACTTTATAATACTCTTCAGTGGCCCCCACACACTTTATAATGCTCCCCCATGGCCCCCACTCACTGTATAATGCTCCCCCGTGGTCTTGCACACTGTATAATACTCTCCAGTGGCCCACACACACTATATAATGCTCCCCCGTGGTCTCACACACAGTATAATGCTCCTCCATGGCCGACGAACACTGTATAATGCTCCCCCGTGGCCCCCACCCACTGTATAATGCTCCCCCGTGGTCTCACACTCTGTATAATGCTCCCCCATGGCCCACACACACTGTATAATGCTCCCCGTGGCCCCACACACTGTATAATGCTCCGCTGTGGCCCCCACACACTGTATAATGCTCCCCAAGGCCCCATACACTGTATAATGCTCCCCCATGGCCCCCCACACTGTATAATGCTCCCCTGTGTCCCCCACACACTGTTTAATGCTCCCCCCTTGGCCCCCACACACTGTATAATGCTCTGCTGTGGCCCCCACACACTGTATAATGCTCCCCCTTGGCCCCCAAACACTGTATAATGCTCCCTCATGGTCCACACACTGTACAATGCTCCCCCGTGGCCCCCACACACTGTTTAATGCTCCCCCGTGGCCCCCACACACTGTATAATGCTCCCTGTGGTCAACACACACTGTATAATGCTCCCGCGTGGCCCCCACACACTGTTTAATGCTCCCCGTGGCCCCCACACACTGCATAATGCTCCCCCGTGGCCCCCTCACACTGTATAATGCTCCCCCCGTGGTACCCACACACTGTATAATGCTCCCCCGTGGCCCACACACACTGTATAATGCTCCCCCGTGTTCTCCACACACTGTGCAATTCTCCTCTGTGGCCCCTACACACTGTATAATGCTCCTTCGTGGCCCCCACACGCTGTATAATGCTCCTCCGTGGCCCACACACACTGTATAATGCTCCCCCGTGTTCTCCACACACTGTGTAATTCTCCTCTGTGGCCCCTACACACTGTATAATGTTCCCCCGTGGCCCCCACACACTGTATAATGCTCCCCCCGTGGCCCCCACACGCTGTATAATGCTCCCCGTGGTCCACACATGCTGTATGATGCTCCCCGTGGTCCACACACACTGTATAATGCTCCCCCGTGGTCCCGACACATTGTATAATGCTCCCCCATGGCCCCCACACACTGTATAATGCTCCCCCGTGGCCCCCACACACTGTATAATGCTCACACATGGCCCCCACACACTGTATGATGCTCCCCGTGGTCCACACACACTGTATAATGCTCCCCCCGTGGTCCCGACACATTGTATAATGCTCCCCCATGGCCCCCACACACTGTATAATGCTCCCCCGTGGCCCCCACACACTGTATAATGCTCCCACATGGCCCCCACACACTGTATAATGCTCCCCCGTGGCCCCCACACACTGTATAATGCTCCCCGTGGTCCACACATGCTGTATAATGCTCCTCCCGTGGCCCCCACACACTGTGTAATGCTCCTCTGTGGCCCCCACACACTGTATAATGCTCCCCCGTGGCCCCCACACGCTGTATAATGCTCCCCGTGGTCCACACACACTGTATAATGCTCCCCCGTGATCCTTACAAACTTTTTAATGCTCTCCAATGGCCCCCATACAGTAGTTTTGCCATATATAAAAAATAAACAATAATACTTCCGCAGCCTTGTCCCCCGAGCTCTCACTTTTCTGTAGTTTGATGCAGCAGTCCTGTACCAAGCCGCAGACATCACTAGCAGCTGCCTGAATGGTGGAGCAGGGAGGTGAAGGATTGCGGCCATCTTCCCACCCCTACTTGGGAATCCCTGACACATTGTAGCAAAGCCTTGGGATCCATACCTAATTGTTGCATTCACTGACAGGCAGCAGAGATCTGTTATTGTGGTGTGTGTGGTGGAGTAATCTCCTGGCACCACCTGCCCTGTCACCGACTACCCCGGTGCCAGCTCATGAATCACATCTGATCACTGAAGGTCAGTAAATTGCCCTGAGATGGATGGGGCTGGCAGCGCTCCCCGCGCCCGTCCTGTCACAGGCAGCCTCAGCTGGCCATCAGCGCTGTCATTAGCGAGGATCGGCACAACACAAATGGGAAATGTTTGCTGATTTCTTAATAAGCTCGGAGGATTTGGTGGCATTAAACTGCGCTGCCAGCGGGCCAAAGGCACAATTGCCTGCAATATGGCGCCGGTGTCTGTGCCAGGTTGTAACAGACGTGTCTGCAGCTTTCCAGGCTGTCTGCCCGCACACTCAGTGTCATCATTACACTTTCCAGCATTCTGGCACCGCCAGGCACCCCTCCCCCGCACTTAGTACTCCCCCATAAAGGGTTAAGGATGGTTACTCCATAGTATCGACTCCACATATCTTCTTCTATCCACCATTACAGGGGTTGTCATATAACTTGTGTCAGTGATCACTGAAGTTCTGGCATTCTATTTGTGAGCCAGAATGCTCAAGATGAACGTAATTACATGAAGCTGCCCCAAAATAACCAGTCACCGCCTGTGCCTGTCACGAGACTTCAGTGTAACCTGCTCATCATGCACTATATGGAGAGAAGTATGTGCCCCCCCCCCCCTACATATATACAGTCATATGAAAAAGTTTGGGCACCCCTATTAATCTTAATCATTTTTAGTTCTAAATATTTGGGTGTTTGCAACAGCCATTTCAATTTGATATATCTAATAACTGATGGACACAGTAATATTTCAGGATTGAAATGAGGTTTATTGTACTAACAGAAAATGTGCAATATGCATTAAACCAAAATTTGACCGGTGCAAAAATTTGGGTACCCTTATCATTTTATTGATTTGAATACTCCTAACTACTTTTTACTGACTTACTGAAGCACAAAATTGGTTTTGTAACCTCACTGAGCTTTGAACTTCATAGCCAGGTGTATCCAATCATGAGAAAAGGTATTTAAGGTGGCCAATTGCAAGTTGTTCTCCTATTTGAATCTCCTCTGAAGAGTGGCATCATGGGCTCCTCAAAACAACTCTCAAATGATCTGAAAACAAAGATTATTCAACATAGTTGTTCAGGGGAAGGATACAAAAAGTTGTCTCAGAGATTTAACCTGTCAGTTTCCACTGTGAGGAACATAGTAAGGAAATGGAAGACCACAGGGACAGTTCTTGTTAAGCCCAGAAGTGGCAGGCCAAGAAAAATCTCAGAAAGGCAGAGAAGAAGAATGGTGAGAACAGTCAAGGACAATCCACAGACCACCTCCAAAGAGCTGCAGCATCATCTTGCTGCAGATGGTGTCACTGTGCATCGGTCAACAATACAGCACACTTTGCACAAGGAGAAGCTGTATGGGAGAGTGATGCGAAAGAAGCCGTTTCTGAAAGCACGCCACAAACAGAGTCGCCTGAGGTATGCAAAAGCACATTTGGACAAGCCAGCTTCATTTTGGAAGAAGGTCCTGTGGACTGATGAAACAAAGATTGAGTTGTTTGGTCATACAAAAAGGCGTTATGCATGGCGTCAAAAAAACACAGCATTCCAAGAAAAACACTTGTTACCCATTGTAAAATTTGGTGGAGGTTCCATCATGCTTTGGGGCTGTGTGGCCAATGCCGGCACCGGGAATCTTGTTAAAGTTGAGGGTCGCATGGATTCAACTCAGTATCAGCAGATTCTTGAGAATAATGTACAAGAATCAGTGATGAATTTGAAGTTACGCCGGGGATGGATATTTCAGCAAGACAATGATCCAAATCTACTCAGGCATTCATGCAGAGGAACAATTACAATGTTCTGGAATGGCCATCCCAGTCCCCAGACCTGAATATCATTGAACATCTGTGGGATAATTTGAAGCGGGCTGTCCATGCTCGGCGACCATCAAAGTTAACTGAACTGGAATTGTTTTGTAAAGAGGAATGGTCAAAAATACCTTCATCCAGGATCCAGGAACTGATTAAAAGCTACAGGAAGCGACTAGAGGCTGTTATTTTTGCAAAAGGAGGATCTACTAAATATTAATGTCACTTTTCTGTTGAGGTGCCCATACTTTTGCACCGGTCAAATTTTGGTTTAATGCATATTGCACATTTTCTGTTAGTACAATAAACCTCATTTCAATCCTGAAATATTACTGTGTCCATCAGTTATTAGATATATCAAATTGAAATGGCTGTTGCAAACACCCAAATATTTAGAACTAAAAATGATTAAGATTAATAGGGGTGCCCAAACTTTTTCATATGACTGTATATATATATATATATATATATATATATATATATCAGGGGTCAGCAACTCCTGGCACCCCAGGCTTATCTACGTGGCACAGGGCTCTTTGCTGTTTTAGCACATGGCAGCGCTGCTCCAGGCGAGGATGCCCTGGGGCGGGGAGCATCGGGCATGATGTACTAGTGTCAGAGGGCAGCAACTGCATGTGCAAAATATAATATGGCAGCTAAAATTGCCTTTGTTCATTTCAACAAGGCTGGAAAGATTGGTTTGGACTTCTTCAATAAAAAGACTGGGCTGTGTGAGGGGCATCCTCTGCCCCCACAAACCAGGCTTACTGCAGACGACACTTAGCTCCATCTTTAGCCCAGTCTTATCCACCAGATAAGGATCATCTTTGCGAAAAAAAAAGTCAGGGATCCCACTGAAATGTAAGTTTAATCAACTACCAAATCAGTTGCTGTTATAGTTTGTTATAAGACTTTCATGTAGGGGTCGACATCCTTTCAATTATTACATGTATGCAGTGAGCTCCTCCTAGTGGTGACTGTATAATCTGTATGTAGTGAGCTCCCCCTAGTGGTGGCTGTATAATCTGTATGTAGTGAGCTCCTCTAGTGGTGACTGTATAATCTGTATGTAGTGAGCTCCCTCTAGTGGTGACTGTATAATCTGTATGTAGTGAGCTCCCCCTAGTGGTGGCTGTATAATCTGTATGTAGTGAGCTCCCCCTAGTGGTGGCTGTATAATCTGTATGTAGTGAGCTCCCTCTAGTGGTGACTGTATAATCTGTATGTAGTGAGCTCCCTGTAGTAGTGGTTGTATAATCTGTATGTAGTGAGCTCCCCCTAGTGGTGACTGTATAATCTGTATGTAGTGAGCTCCTCCTAGTGGTGACTGTATAATCTGTATGTAGTGAGCTCCCTCTAGTGGTGACTGTATAATCTGTATGTAGTGAGCTCCTCCTAGTGGTGACTGTATAATCTGTATGTAGTGAGCTCCCTCTAGTGGTGACTGTATAATCTGTATGTAGTGAGCTCCTCCTAGTGGTGACTGTATAATCTGTATGTAGTGAGCTCCCCCTAGTGGTGACTGTATAATCTGTATGTAGTGAGCTCCCTCTAGTGGTGACTGTATAATCTGTATGTAGTGAGCTCCCTCTAGTGGTGACTGTATAATCTGTATGTAGTGAGCTCCCTCTAGTGGTGACTGTATAATCTGTATGTAGTGAGCTCCTCCTAGTGGTGACTGTATAATCTGCATGTAGTGAGCTCCCCCTAGTGGTGACTGTATAATCTGTATGTAGTGAGCTCCTCCTAGTGGTGACTGTATAACCTGTATGTAGTGAGCTCCCTCTAGTGCTGACTGTATAATCTGTATGTAGTGAGCTCCTCCTAGTGGTGACTGTATAATATGTTTGTAGTGAGCTCCTTCTAGTGGTGACTGTATAATCTGTATGTAGTGAGCTCCTCCTAGTGGTGACTGTATAATCTGTATGTAGTGAGCTCCCTCTAGTGGTGACTGTATAATTTGTATGTAGTGAGCTCCCTCTGGTGGTGACTGTATAACCTGTATGTAGTGAGCTCCCCCTAGTGGTGACTGTATAATCTGCATGTAGTGAGCTCCCTCTAGTGGTGACTGTATAATCTGTATGTAGTGAGCTCCCTCTAGTGGTGACTGTGTAATCTGTATGTAGTGAGCACCCTCTAGTGGTGACTGTATAATCTGTATGTAGTGAGCTCCCCCTAGTGGTGACTGTATAATCTGTATGTAGTGAGCTCCCTCTAGTGGTGACTGTATAATCTGTATGTAGTGAGCTCCTCCTAGTGTTGACTGTATAATCTGTACGTAGTGAGCTCCCTCTAGTGGTGACTGTATAACCTGTATGTAGTGAGTTCCCCCTAGCGGTGACTGTATCATCTGTATGTAGTGAGCTCCTCCTAGTGGTGACTGTATAATCTGTATGTAGTGAGCTCCCCCTAGTGGTGACTGTGTAATCTGTATGTAGTGAGCTCCCTCTAGTGGTGACTGTATAATATATATGTAGTGAGCTCCCCCTAGTGGTGACTGTATAATCTGTATGTAGTGAGCTCCCCCTAGTGGCGATTGTATAGTCTGTATGTAGCGAGTTCCCCCTAGTGGTGACTGTATAATCTGTATGCAGTGAGCTTCCTCTAGTGGTGAGTGTATATGTAGTATGTATGTAGTGAGCTCCCCCTAGTGGTGACTGTATAATCTGTAAGTAGTGACCTCCCCTAGTGGTGACTGTATAATCTGTATGTAGTGAGCTCCCTCTAGTGGTGGCTGTATAATCTGTATGTAGTGAGCTCCCCCTAGTGGTGACTGTATAATCTGTATGTAGTGAGCTCCCTCTAGTGGTGGCTGTATAATCTGTATGTAGTGAGCTCCTTCTAGTGGTGACTGCATAATCTGTATGTAGTGAGCTCCCCCTAGTGGTGACTGTATAATCTGTATGTAGTGATCTCCTCCTAGTGGTGACTGTATAATCTGTATGTAGTGAGCTCCTCCTAGTGGTGACTGTATAATCTGTATGTAGTGAGCTCCCCCTAGCGGTGACTGTATAACCTGTATGTAGTGAGCTCCCCCTAGCGGTGACTGTATAATTTGTATGTAGTGAGCTCCTCCTAGCGGTGACTGTATAATCTGTATGTAGTGAGCTCCCCCTAGTGGTGACTGTATAATCTGTATATAGTGAGCTCCCTCTAGTGGTGACTGTATTATCTGTATGTAGTGAGCTCCCTCTAGTGGTGACTGTATTATCTGTATGTAGTGAGCTCCTCCTAGTGGTGACTGTATAATCTGTATGTAGTGAGCTCCCTCTAGTGGTGACTGTATAATCTGTATGTAGTGAGCTCCTCCTAGTGGTGACTGTATAATCTGTATGTAGTGAGCTCCTCCTAGTGGTGACTGTATAATCTGTATGTAGTGAGCTCCCCCTAGTGGTGATTGTATAATCTGTATGTAGTGAGCTCCCTCTAGTGGTGACTGTATAATCTGTATGTAGTGAGCTCCCTCTAGTGGTGACTGTATAATCTGTATGTAGTGAGCTCCCCCTAGTGGTGACTGTATAATCTGTATATAGTGAGCTCCCTCTAGTGGTGACTGTATAACCTGAGAGTGGCTCCTCCTAGTGGTGACTGTATATCTGTTATAGTGAGCTCCCTCTAGTGGTGACTGTATAATCTGTATGTAGTGAGCTCCCCCTAGTGGTGACTGTATAATCTTCCCTTGATGTTCCTCCTGGGTTGATAATAATCTATGATTGAAATATTACCAAGGAAAACTGGTCACAAGGTTACTATACAGTGAGGATAGAGAGAAGGGGCGGGGCTATGACAACTACCGATTTATGCATTGTGGGTGGAGTATACTTTGAACAATGTATCAGCTGCTTTTCCTACATGTTTATGTATGGTGTAATGAGGGGTGTGGGGGTGTGGCCTGAGCGGCGGCGACAGCTCTGCGGGGGTTAATGGCGCTCTTATTATTGACATTCCTCTCCCACCTCGCTCAGCTCTTACTAAAACCTCAGAAAGTCTTATTTTGGAATTCGCTGGAGAATGCTGCGGCCCGTCTGCATCCATTAGGCTAATATCGGGTGAGAGCGTCCAGACGTCTGGTTATGCCAAAGCGCTGTTAACCCCTTGCTGTTTGGAACGTGATAAAACACCCGATTTTTTCATTTTTCATACAGGGCAGTGTGATCAGTGTAATGTGTGACGTTCCTCGCAGTGCGATTACTGGCGGTCATCCAGTAGTGTGACCATGGGCTGGAGCAGGCACTGTCCAGCGACATCATAGGGTCACCATACAATGGCCAGATTTACATTTCAGGGCTCAGACCCTCCCACTGGACCCAGTGTAGATCATCAGAGGGTCAGATGGGAGTAACATACAGACTCCTGGGGTAAAGGTCCAGTTCCCAATCCTCATCCTGTATCTAAGTACCCTGGCCCAGGCAGTGTGGCTTATTGACACACCCAGTGACCCGGGGTATGTGCCCGATTGTCCTCGCCAGCTACACCCCTGAATCCAGTTCATTTTATTCAGTAGATACTTGGTGTGTCACCTGACCGATATAAAATGTGGCAGTGTATTATAATAGTATATTAGCTCTATATAATGTATCAGTGTATAATAATATTTAAGCTCTATATAATGTATCAGTGTATAATAATATATCAGCGCTATATAATGTATCAGTGTATTATAATATATCAGCACTATATAATGTATCAGTGTATTATAATATATTAGCACTATATAATGTATCAGTGTATTATTATAATATATCAGCGCTATATAATGTATCAGTGTATTATTATAATATATCAGCGCTATATAATGTATCAGTGTATTATAATATATCAGCACTATATAATGTATCAGTGTATTCTAGTAATATATCAGCGCTATATAATGTATCAGTGTATAATAATATATCAGCGCTATATAATGTATCAGTGTATTTTTATAATATATCAGCGCTATATAATGTATCAGTGTATAATAATATATAAGCTCTATATAATGTATCAGTGTATTATTATAATATATCAGCGCTATATAATGTATCAGTGTATAATAATATATAAGCTCTATATAATGTATCAGTGTATTATAATATATTAGCACTATATAATGTATCAGTGTATAATAATATATCAGCGCTATATAATGTATCAGTGTATTATTATAATATATAAGCTCTATATAATGTATCAGTGTATAATAATATATAAGCTCTATATAATGTATCAGTGTATTATTATAATATATAAGCTCTATATAATGTATCAGTGTATTATAATATATTAGCACTATATAATGTATCAGTGTATTATAATATATAAGCTCTATATAATGTATCAGTGTATTATAATATATCAGCGCTATATAATGTATCAGTGTATAATAATATATAAGCTCTATATAATGTATCAGTGTATTATAATATATTAGCACTATATAATGTATCAGTGTATAATAATATATAAGCTCTATATAATGTATCAGTGTATTATAATATATAAACTCTATATAATGTATCAGTGTATTATAATATATCAGCACTATATAATGTATCAGTGTATTCTAGTAATATATCAGCGCTATATAATGTATCAGTGTATTATAATATATCAGCGCTATATAATGTATCAGTGTATTATTATAATATATAAACTCTATATAATGTATCAGTGTATTATAATATATCAGCACTATATAATGTATCAGTGTATTATTATAATATATCAGCGCTATATAATGTATCAGTGTATTATAATATATCAGCGCTATATAATGTATCAGTGTATTCTAGTAATATATCAGCGCTATATAATGTATGAGTGTGTATATATATATATATATATTTGTGTGTGTATCGTATCAGTGCACACACGTGGACAAAATTGTTGGTCCCCTCCCTCGTTTAATGAGAGAAAACCCCACAATGGTCACAGAAATAACTTGAATCTGACAAAAGTAATAATATATAAACATTCTATGAAAATGTACAAATGAAAGTCAGACATTGCTTTCCAACCAGGCTGCAACATGAAACAGGCCTGGACAGAAATGAGGGTTCCCCTGAAAATAATGTGACCAGAGGGACATCAAGGTGTGTCCACTAATTAGCATCCCAGGTGTCTCCAATCAGATTCAGATTCAAGTTACCATTGTGGGTTTTTCTTTCATTAAACGAGAGAGGGGACCAACAATTTTGTCCATGTGTGTATATCAGGTCGATCCTGTATATTATTGGAAGAGTGAAGAAATCAGGCGATACCTTTTAGAGGCTAACTGAGTATATTTATAAGTAAGCTTTCAGGAGTGCTCGCTCCCTTCATCAGACATGGTGTATTATATCAGTATATCAGGTCGGTCCTGTATATTGTATCAGTATATAACAGATCGGTCCTGTATATTGTATCAGTATATAACGGATCGGTCCTGTATATTATATCAGTATATAACGGATCGGTCCTGTATATTATATCAGTATATAACGGATCGGTCCTGTATATTGTATCAGTATATAACGGATCGGTCCTGTATATTGTATCAGTATATAACGGATCGGTCCTGTATATTATATCAGTATATAACGGATCGGTCGGTGTATATTATATCAGTATATAACGGATCGGTTCTGTATATTGTATCGTAACGGATCAGTCCTGTATATTGTACCAGTATATAACGGATCGGTCCTGTATATTGTATCGATATATATCGGATCAGTCGGTGTATATTATATCAGTATATAACGGATCGGTCCTGTATATTATATCAGTATGTATCGGATCGGTCCTGTATATTATATCAGTATATAACGGATCGGTCCTGTATATTATATCAGTATATAACGGATCGGTCCTGTATATTATATCAGTATATAACGGATCGGTCCTGTATATTATATCAGTATATAACGGATCGGTCCGTTGTATGGTCGGGGTATCAGTATATAACGGATCGGTCCTGTATATTATATCAGTATATAACGGATCGGTCCTGTATATTATATCAGTATGTAACGGATCGGTCGGTGTATATTATATCAGTATATAACGGATCGGTCCTGTATATTATATCGATGGTCTCCTGTTTTTCGTATATAACGGATCGGTCCTGTATATTGTATCGGTATATAACGGATCAGTCGGTGTATATTATATCAGTATATAACGGATCGGTCCTGTATATTATATCAGTATGTATCGGATCGGTCCTGTATATTGTATCGATATATATCGGATCGGTCGGTGTATATTATATCAGTATATAACGGATCGGTCCTGTATATTATATCAGTATATAACGGATCGGTCCTGTATATTATATCAGTATATAACGGATCGGTCCTGTATATTGTACCAGTATGTATCGGATCGGTCGGTGTATGTTATATCAGTATATAACGGATCGGTCCTGTATATTATATCAGTATATAACGGATCGGTCCTGTATATTATATCAGTATATAATGGATCGGTCCTGTATATTATATCAGTATATAACGGATCGGTCGGTGTATATTATATCAGTATATAACGGATCGGTCCTGTATATTATATCAGTATGTATCGGATCGGTCCTGTATATTATATCAGTATATAACGGATCGGTCCTGTATATTATATCAGTATATAACGGATCGGTCCTGTATATTGTATCAGTATATAACGGATCGGTCCTGTATATTATATCAGTATATAACGGATCGGTCCTGTATATTATATCAGTATGTATCGGATCGGTCGGTGTATGTTATATCAGTATATAACAGATCGGTCCTGTATATTATATCAGTATATAACGGATCAGTCCTGTATATTATATCAGTATATAATGGATCGGTCCTGTATATTGTATCGATATATATCGGATCGGTCGGTGTACATTATATCAGTATATAATGGATCGGTCCTGTATATTGTATCAGTATATAACGGATCGGTCGGTGTATATTGTATCAGTATATAACGGATCGGTCCTGTATATTGTATCAGTATATAACGGATCAGTCGGTGTATATTATATCAGTATATAATGGATCGGTCCTGTATATTGTATCGATATATATCGGATCGGTCGGTGTATATTATATCAGTATATAACGGATCGGTCCTGTATATTGTATCAGTATATAACGGATCGGTCCTGTATATTGTATCAGTATATAACGGATCAGTCCTGTATATTGTACCAGTATATAACGGATCGGTCCTGTATATTATATCAGTATATAATGGATCGGTCGGTGTATATTATATCAGTATATAATGGATCGGTCCTGTATATTATATCAGTATATAACGGATCGGTCCTGTATATTATATCAGTATATAACGGATCGGTCGGTGTATATTATATCAGTATATAATGGATCGGTCCTGTATATTATATCAGTATATAACGGATCGGTCCTGTATATTGTATCAGTATATAACGGATCGGTCCTGTATATTGTATCAGTATGTATCGGATTGGTCGGTGTATGTTATATCAGTATATAATGGATCGGTCCTGTATATTGTATCGATATATATCAGATCGGTCGGTGTATATTATATCAGTATATAACGGATCGGTCCTGCATATTGTATCAGTATATAACGGATCGGTCGGTGTATATTGTATCAGTATATAACGGATCGGTCCTGTATATTGTATCAGTATATAACGGATCGGTCGGTGTATATTATATCAGTATATAATGGATCGGTCCTGTATATTGTATCGATATATATCGGATCGGTCGGTGTATATTATATCAGTATATAACGGATCGGTCCTGTATATTGTATCAGTATATAACGGATCAGTCCTGTATATTGTACCAGTATATAACGGATCGGTCCTGTATATTATATCAGTATATCAGGTCGGTCCTGTATATTATATCAGTATATAACGGATCGGTCCTGTATATTATATCAGTATATAACGGATCGGTCCTGTATATTATATCAGTATATAACGGATCGGTCCTGTATATTATATCAGTATATAACGGATCGGTCGGTGTATATTATATCAGTATATAATGGATCGGTCCTGTATATTATATCAGTATATAACGGATCGGTCCTGTATATTATATCAGTATATAACGGATCGGTCCTGTATATTATATCACTATATAACGGATCGGTCCTGTATATTATATCAGTATATAACGGATCGGTCCTGTATATTGTATCAGTATATAACAGATCGGTCCTGTATATTATATCAGTATATAACGGATAGGTCGGTGTATGTTATATCAGTATATAACAGATCGGTCCTGTATATTATATCGGTATATTTAAGTATATAACGGATCGGTCCTGTATATTATATCAGTATATAACAGATCGGTCCTGTATATTGTATCAGTATATAATGGATCGGTCCTGTATATTGTATCAGTATATAATGGATCGGTCCTGTATATTATATCAGTATATAACGGATCGGTCGGTGTATATTATATCAGTATATAATGGATCGGTCCTGTATATTATATCAGTATATAACGGATCGGTCCTGTATATTTTCAGTATTATATCAGTATATAAGGATCGGTCCTGTATATTATATCGGTATAAACGGATCGGTCCTGTATATTATATCAGTATATAACGGATCGGTCCTGAAGAACGGATCGGTCCTGTATATTATATCAGTATATAACGGATCGGTCCTGTATATTGTATCAGTATATTGTATCAGTGTATAACAGATCGGTCCTGTATATTATATCAGTATATAACGGATCGGTCGGTGTATGTTATATCAGTATATAACAGATCGGTCCTGTATATTGTATCAGTATATAATGGATCGGTCCTGTATATTATATCAGTATATATCGGATCGGTGCTGTATATTGTATCAGTATGTATCGGATCGGTCGGTGTATGTTATATCAGTGCCCGTCCACGGTTTCCTCTCGCTCTGTGACCTTTCCAGGGCGACACTTTAATTTTGTTTCCTCGGACGCGTTTGTCGCCGTCTCTTCGGTAAATGTTAGGCCTCAGATGCAGAATATGATGTATTTAAAGGGCAATCTCTATAAACACAATTTACCGGGTCACAGATCAATCACTGCTGCGGTTAACATGGAAACGGTAAATAAAAGCGACCCCCCTCCCCCAGTGCCAACCATAAAAACGCGCCCCATGTATATGCCCCATTGCCACAATCCATAGGCCTCATTACCAACCATACTGGATGTCACTCAGCTTTCCAAGAAACAGATAAAACTATCAAACGGCTGAATAGACTGAAGGGTGTAGAGTAGAGCAGCACTGCCGGCTATATTACTGGGGTCCTCATATACAGGCTCCAGGGCCCGATAGTGACTGCTACCTCTGCAGCCATTCCCTTGCTCTCCCCTCACTTGTCAGATCATCTGTCTCCGTCCTGCAGTGCCGGGCGGAGGGGAAGGGGGCGCACTTGTAAATGAAGTGTGAGGAACATGAGCGGTGACGGCTGTGACGGGCGGCGTCTGAGGAATGTGCAGAACGAGCTGCGCCGTGTCCGTGTCCCCTGTGACCGCTGCGCCCCTGGAATGTCTGCTACCTGGTGACACCTGATGGACGCCTCACCAGAGAATAGACCCATTATGGACGCCGCACCACTGTGACGGCTCCTCTGCTCTTCTGTCACTGTGACGGCTCCTCTGCTCTTCTGTTACTGTGACGGCTCCTCTGTTACTGTGACGATTCCTCTGCTCCTCTGTTACTGTGACGGCTCCTCTGTTACTGTGACGGCGCCTCTGTTGCTGTGACGGCTCCTCTGTTGCTGTGACGGCTCTTCTGTTACTGTGACGGCTCCTCTGTTTTTACTGTGACGATTCCTCTGCTCTTCTGTTACTGTGACGGCTCCTCTGTTACTGTGACGGCTCCTCTGCTCTTCAGTTACTGTGACGGCTCCTCTGTTACTGTGACGGCTCCTCTGTTACTGTGACGTTTCTGCTCCTCTGTCTCTTCTGTTACTGTGACGGCTCCTCTGTTACTGTGACGGCTCCTCTGCTCTTCTGTTACTGTGACGGCTCCTCTGTTACTGTGACGGCTCCTTTGTTACTGTGACGGCTCCTCTGTCGCTGTGACCGGCTCCTCCCTGTCGCTGTGACGGCTCCTCTGTCGCTGTGACGGCTCCTCTGTCGCTGTGACGGCTCCTCTGTTACTGTGACGGCTCCTCTGGTGGCCCCTCTTCAGTTACTGTGACGGCTCCTCTGTTACTGTGACGGCTCCTCTGTAACTGTGATGGCTCCTCTGTTACTGTGACGGCTCCTCTGTTACTGTGACGGCTCCTCTGTTACTGTGACGATTCCTCTGCTCTTCTGTTACTGTGACGGCTCCTCTGCTCTCCTCTGTTACTGTGACGGCTCCTCTGTTACTGTGACGGCTCCTCTGTTACTGTGACGGCTCCTCTGTTACTGTGACGGCTCCTCTGTTACTGTGACGGATCCTCTGTTACTGTGACGATTCCTCTGCTCCTCTGTTACTGTGACGGCTCCTCTGTTACTGTGACGGATCCTCTGTTACTGTGACGATTCCTCTGCTCCTCTGTTACTGTGACGGCTCCTCTGTTACTGTGACGATTCCTCTGCTCTTCTGTTACTGTGACGGCTCCTCTGTTACTGTGACGATTCCTCTGCGCCTCTGTTATTGTGACGGATCCTCTGTTACTGTGACGATTCCTCTGCTCTTCTGTTACTGTGACGATTCCTCTGCTCCTCTGTTACTGTGACGGCTCCTCTGTTACTGTGACGGCTCCTCTGCTCTTCTGTTACTGTGACGGCTCCTCTGTTACTGTGACGATTCCTCTGCTCCTCTGTTACTGTGACGGCTCCTCTGTTACTGTGACGGCTCCTCTGTTACTGTGACGGCTCCTCTGTTACTGTGACGGCTCCTCTGTTACTGTGACGATTCCTCTGCTCCTCTGTTACTGTGATGGCTCCTCTGTTACTGTGACGGCTCCTCTGTTACTGTGACGGCTCCTCTGTTACTGTGACGATTCCTCTGCTCCTCTGTTACTGTGACGGCTCTTCTGTTACTGTGACGATTCCTCTGCTCTTCTGTTACTGTGACGGCTCCTCTGTTACTGTGAGACCCGGCTCCTCTGTTACTGTGACGGCTCCTCTGTTACTGTGACGGCTCCTCTGTTACTGTGACGGCTCCTCTGTTACTGTGACGGCTCCTCTGTTACTGTGACGGCTCCTCTGTTACTGTGACGATTCCTCTGCTCTTCTGTTACTGTGACGGCTCCTCTGTTACTGTGTGACGGTTCCTCTGCTCTTCTGTTACTGTGACGGCTCCTCTGTTACTGTGACGGCTCCTCTGCTCGTTACTGTGACGGCTCCTCTGTTACTGTGACGGCTCCTCTGTTACTGTGACGGCTCCTCTGTTACTGTGACGGCTCCTCTGTTCTGTTTGTGACGGCTCCTCTGTTACTGTGACGGCTCCTCTGTTACTGTGACGATTCCTCTGCTCCTCTGTTACTGTGACGGCTCCTCTGTTACTGTGACGGCTCCTCTGTTACTGTGACGGCTCCTCTGTTACTGTGACGGCTCCTCTGTTACTGTGACGGCTCCTCTGTTACTGTGACGGCTCCTCTGTTACTGTGACGGCTCCTCTGTTACTGTGATGGCTCCTCTGTTACTGTGACGGCTCCTCTGTTACTGTGACGGATCCTCTGTTACTGTGACGATTCCTCTGCTCCTCTGTTACTGTGACGGCTCCTCTGTTACTGTGACGATTCCTCTGCTCTTCTGTTACTGTGACGGCTCCTCTGTTACTGTGACGGCTCCTCTGTTACTGTGACGATTCCTCTGCGCCTCTGTTACTGTGACGGCTCCTCTGTTACTGTGACGATTCCTCTGCGCCTCTGTTATTGTGACGGATCCTCTGTTACTGTGACGATTCCTCTGCTCTTCTGTTACTGTGACGATTCCTCTGCTCCTCTGTTACTGTGACGGCTCCTCTGTTACTGTGACTATTCCTCTGCTCTTCTGTTACTGTGACGGCTCCTCTGTTACTGTGACGGCTCCTCTGCTCTTCTGTTACTGTGACGGCTCCTCTGTTACTGTGACGATTCCTCTGCTCCTCTGTTACTGTGACGGCTCCTCTGTTACTGTGACGGCTCCTCTGTTACTGTGACGGCTCCTCTGTTACTGTGACGGCTCCTCTGTTACTGTGAGCCCTGTCTGTGCGATTCCTCTGCTCCTCTATTACTGTGATGGCTCCTCTGTTACTGTGACGGCTCCTCTGTTACTGTGACGATTCCTCTGCTCTTCTGTTACTGTGACGGCTCCTCTGTTACTGTGACGGCTCCTCTGTTACTGTGACGATTCCTCTGCGCCTCTGTTACTGTGACGGCTCCTCTGTTACTGTGACGATTCCTCTGCGCCTCTGTTACTGTGACGGATCCTCTGTTTCTGTAACTGTGACGGCTCCTCTGTTACTGTGACGATTCCTCTGCTCTTCTGTTACTGTGACGATTCCTCTGCTCTCCTGTTACTGTGACGGCTCCTCTGTTACTGTGACGATTCCTCTGCTCTTCTGTTACTGTGACGGCTCCTCTGTTACTGTGACGGCCTCCTCTGCTCTTCTGTTACTGTGACGGCTCCTCTGTTACTGTGACGATTCCTCTGCTCTTCTGTTACTGTGACGGCTCCTCTGTTACTGTGACGATTCCTCTGCTCTTCTGTTACTGTGACGGCTCCTCTGTTACTGTGACGGCTCCTCTGCTCTTCTGTTACTGTGACGGCTCTTCTGTTACTGTGACGATTCCTCTGCTCTTCTGTTACTGTGACAGCTCCTCTGTTACTGTGACGGCTCCTCTGCTCTTCTGTTACTGTGACGGCTCTTCTGTTACTTTGACGATTCCTCTGCTCCTCTGTTACTGTGACGGCTCCTCTGTTACTGTGACGGCTCCTCTGTTACTGTGACGATTCCTCTGCTCTTCTGTTACTGTGACGGCTCCTCTGTTACTGTGACGATTCCTCTGCTCCTCTGTTGCTGTGATGGCTCTTCTGTTACTGTGACGATTCCTCTGCTCCTCTGTTACTGTGACGGCTCCTCTGTTACTGTGACGGCTCCTCTGTTACTGTAACGTGACGGCTCCTCTGTTACTGTGACGATTCATCTGCTCTTCTGTTACTGTGACGGATCCTCTGTTACTGTGACGATTCCTCTGCTCCTCTGTTACTGTGACGGCTCCTCTGTTACTGTGACGGCTCCTCTGTTACTGTGACGGCTCCTCTGTTACTGTGACGGCTCCTCTGTTACTGTGCGGCTCCTCTGTTACTGTGACGGCTCCTCTGTTACTGTGACGATTCCTCTGCTCCTCTGTTACTGTGACGGCTCCTCTGTTACTGTGACGGCTCCTCTGTTACTGTGGGCCCCTGTTATGTGACGGCTCTTCTGTTACTGTGACGATTCCTCTGCTCCTCTGTTACTGTGACGGCTCCTCTGTTACTGTGACGGCTCCTCTGCTCTTCTGTTACTGTGACGGCTCTTCTGTTACTGTGACGATTCCTCTGCTCCTCTGTTACTGTGACGGCTCCTCTGTTACTGTGACGGCTCCTCTGTTACTGTGACGATTCCTCTGCTCTTCTGTTACTGTGACGGCTCCTCTGTTACTGTGACGGCTCCTCTGCTCTTCTGTTACTGTGACGGCTCTTCTGTTACTGTGACGATTCCTCTGCTCCTCTGTTACTGTGACGGCTCCTCTGTTACTGTGACGATTCCTCTGCTCTTCTGTTACTGTGACGGCTCCTCTGTTACTGTGACGATTCCTCTGCTCCTCTGTTGCTGTGATGGCTCTTCTGTTACTGTGACGATTCCTCTGCTCCTCTGTTACTGTGACGGCTCCTCTGTTACTGTAACGTGACGGCTCCTCTGTTACTGTGACGATTCCTCTGCTCTTCTGTTACTTTGACGGCTCCTCTGTTACTGTGACGATTCCTCTGCTCTTCTGTTACTGTGACGGGTCCTCTGTTACTGTGACGATCCCTCTGCTCTTCTGTTACTGTGACGGCTCCTCTGTTACTGTAACGTGACGGCTCCTCTGTTACTGTGACGATTCCTCTGCTCTTCTGTTACTGTGACGGCTCCTCTGTTACTGTGACGATTCCTCTGCTCTTCTGTTACTGTGACGGCTCCTCTGTTACTGTGACGATTCCTCTGCTCTTCTGTTACTGTGACGGCTCCTCTGTTACTGTGACGGCTCCTCTGTTACTGTGACGATTCCTCTGCTCTTCTGTTACTGTGACGGCTCCTCTGTTACTGTGACGATTCCTCTGCTCTTCTGTTACTGTGACGGCTCCTCTGTTACTGTGACGGCTCCTCTGTTACTGTGACGATTCCTCTGCTCTTCTGTTACTGTGACGGCTCCTCTGTTACTGTGACGGCTCCTCTGTTACTTTGACGATTCCTCTGCTCCTCTGTTACTGTGACGGCTCCTCTGTTACTGTGACGATTCCTCTGCTCCTCTGTTACTGTGACGGCTCCTCTGTTACTGTGACGGCTCCTCTGCTCTTCTGTTACTGTGACGGCTCCTCTGTTACTGTGACGGCTCCTCTGTTACTGTGACGGCTCCTCTGTTACTGTGACAATTCCTCTGCTCCTCTGTTACTGTGCGGCTCCTCTGTTACTGTGACGGCTCCTCTGTTACTGTGACGATTCCTCTGCTCTTCTGTTACTGTGACGGCTCCTCTGTTACTGTGACGGCTCCTCTGTTACTGTGACGATTCCTCTGCTCTTCTGTTACTGTGACGGCTCCTCTGTTACTGTGACGGCTCCTCTGTTACTGTGACGGCTCCTCTGTTACTGTGACGATTCCTCTGCTCCTCTGTTACTGTGACGGCTCCTCTGTTACTGTGACGGCTCCTCTGTTACTGTGACGGCTCCTCTGTTACTGTGACGATTCCTCTGCTCTTCTGTTACTGTGACGGCTCCTCTGTTACTGTGACGGCTCCTCTGTTACTGTGACGATTCCTCTGCTCCTCTGTTACTGTGACGGCTCTTCTGTTACTGTGACGATTCCTCTGCTCCTCTGTTACTGTGACGGCTCCTCTGTTACTGTGACGATTCCTCTGCTCTTCTGTTACTGTGACGGCTCCTCTGTTACTGTGACGGCTCCTCTGCTCTTCTGTTACTGTGACGGCTCCTCTGTTACTGTGACGATTCCTCTGCTCTTCTGTTACTGTGACGGCTCCTCTGTTACTGTGACGATTCCTCTGCTCCTCTGTTGCTGTGATGGCTCTTCTATTACTGTGACGATTCCTCTGCTCCTCTGTTACTGTGACGGCTCCTCTGTTACTGTAACGTGACGGCTCCTCTGTTACTGTGACGATTCCTCTGCTCTTCTGTTACTGTGACGGCTCCTCTGTTACTTTGACGATTCCTCTGCTCCTCTGTTACTGTGACGGCTCCTCTGTTACTGTGACGGCTCCTCTGTTACTGTGACGATTCCTCTGCTCCTCTGTTACTGTGACGGCTCCTCTGTTACTGTGACGATTCCTCTGCTCTTCTGTTACTGTGACGGCTCCTCTGTTACTGTGACGATTCCTCTGCTCTTCTGTTACTGTGACGGCTCCTCTGTTACTGTGACGGCTCCTCTGTTACTGTGACGGCTCCTCTGTTACTGTGACGGCTCCTCTGTTACTGTGACGATTCCTCTGCTCTTCTGTTACTGTAACGTGACGGCTCCTCTGTTACTGTGACGATTCCTCTGCTCTTCTGTTACTGTGACGGCTCCTCTGTTACTGTGACGATTCCTCTGCTCTTCTGTTACTGTGACGGCTCCTCTGTTACTGTGACGATTCCTCTGCTCTTCTGTTACTGTGACGGCTCCTCTGTTACTGTGACGGCTCCTCTGTTACTGTGACGATTCCTCTGCTCTTCTGTTACTGTGACGGCTCCTCTGTTACTGTGACGATTCCTCTGCTCTTCTGTTACTGTGACGGCTCCTCTGTTACTGTGACGGCTCTTCTGTTACTCTGCGATTCCTCTGCTCCTCTGTTACTGTGACGGCTCCTCTGTTACTGTGACGGTCCTCTGTCTTCTGTTACTGTGACGTTCTGCTCTTCTGTTACTGTGACGGCTCCTCTGTTACTGTGACGGCTCCTCTGCTCTTCTGTTACTGTGACGGCTCTTCTGTTACTGTGACGATTCCTCTGCTCCTCTGTTACTGTGACGGCTCCTCTGTTACTGTGACGATTCCTCTGCTCTTCTGTTACTGTGACGGCTCCTCTGTTACTGTGACGATTCCTCTGCTCCTCTGTTGCTGTGATGGCTCTTCTGTTACTGTGACGATTCCTCTGCTCCTCTGTTACTGTGACGGCTCCTCTGTTACTGTAACGTGACGGCTCCTCTGTTACTGTGACGATTCCTCTGCTCTTCTGTTACTTTGACGGCTCCTCTGTTACTGTGACGATTCCTCTGCTCTTCTGTTACTGTGACGGGTCCTCTGTTACTGTGACGATCCCTCTGCTCTTCTGTTACTGTGACGGCTCCTCTGTTACTGTAACGTGGGACGGCTCCTCTGTTACTGTGACGATTCCTCTGCTCTTCTGTTACTGTGACGGCTCCTCTGTTACTGTGACGATTCCTCTGCTCTTCTGTTACTGTGACGGCTCCTCTGTTACTGTGACGATTCCTCTGCTCTTCTGTTACTGTGACGGCTCCTCTGTTACTGTGACGGCTCCTCTGCTCTTCTGTTACTGGACGGGACTGTGGCCTCTGCTCCTCTGTTACTGTGACGGCTCCTCTGTTACTGTGACGATTCCTCTGCTCCTCTGTTACTGTGACGGCTCCTCTGTTACTGTGACGGCTCCTCTGCTCTTCTGTTACTGTGACGGCTCCTCTGTTACTGTGACGGCTCCTCTGTTACTGTGACGGCTCCTCTGTTACTGTGACGGCTCCTCTGTTACTGTGACAATTCCTCTGCTCCTCTGTTACTGTGACGGCTCCTCTGTTACTGTGACGGCTCCTCTGTTACTGTGACGATTCCTCTGCTCTTCTGTTACTGTGACGGCTCCTCTGTTACTGTGACGGCTCCTCTGTTACTGTGACGATTCCTCTGCTCTTCTGTTACTGTGACGGCTCCTCTGTTACTGTGACGGCTCCTCTGTTACTGTGACGGCTCCTCTGTTACTGTGACGATTCCTCTGCTGCCTCTCTGTTACTGTGACGGCTCCTCTGTTACTGTGACGGCTCCTCTGTTACTGTGACGGCTCCTCTGTTACTGTGACGATTCCTCTGCTCTTCTGTTACTGTGACGGCTCCTCTGTTACTGTGACGGCTCCTCTGTTACTGTGACGATTCCTCTGCTCCTCTGTTACTGTGACGGCTCTTCTGTTACTGTGACGATTCCTCTGCTCCTCTGTTACTGTGACGGCTCCTCTGTTACTGTGACGATTCCTCTGCTCTTCTGTTACTGTGACGGCTCCTCTGTTACTGTGACGGCTCCTCTGCTCTTCTGTTACTGTGACGGCTCCTCTGTTACTGTGACGATTCCTCTGCTCTTCTGTTACTGTGACGGCTCCTCTGTTACTGTGACGATTCCTCTGCTCCTCTGTTGCTGTGATGGCTCTTCTATTACTGTGACGATTCCTCTGCTCCTCTGTTACTGTGACGGCTCCTCTGTTACTGTAACGTGACGGCTCCTCTGTTACTGTGACGATTCCTCTGCTCTTCTGTTACTGTGACGGCTCCTCTGTTACTTTGACGATTCCTCTGCTCCTCTGTTACTGTGACGGCTCCTCTGTTACTGTGACGGCTCCTCTGTTACTGTGACGATTCCTCTGCTCCTCTGTTACTGTGACGGCTCCTCTGTTACTGTGACGATTCCTCTGCTCTTCTGTTACTGTGACGGCTCCTCTGTTACTGTTGGACGGCTCCTCTGTTACTGTGACGGCTCCTCTGTTACTGTGACGATTCCTCTGCTCTTCTGTTACTGTAACGTGACGGCTCCTCTGTTACTGTGACGATTCCTCTGCTCTTCTGTTACTGTGACGGCTCCTCTGTTACTGTGACGATTCCTCTGCTCTTCTGTTACTGTGACGGCTCCTCTGTTACTGTGACGATTCCTCTGCTCTTCTGTTACTGTGACGGCTCCTCTGTTACTGTGACGGCTCCTCTGTTACTGTGACGATTCCTCTGCTCTTCTGTTACTGTGACGGCTCCTCTGTTACTGTGACGATTCCTCTGCTCTTCTGTTACTGTGACGGCTCCTCTGTTACTGTGACGGCTCCTCTGTTACTGTGACGATTCCTCTGCTCTTCTGTTACTGTGACGGCTCCTCTGTTACTGTGACGGCTCCTCTGTTACTTTGACGATTCCTCTGCTCCTCTGTTACTGTGACGGCTCCTCTGTTACTGTGATGATTCCTCTGCTCCTCTGTTACTGTGACGGCTCCTCTGTTACTGTGACGATTCCTCTGCTCTTCTGTTACTGTGACGGCTCCTCTGTTACTGTGACGGCTCCTCTGTTACTGTGACGGCTCCTCTGTTACTGTGATGATTCCTCTGCTCTTCTGTTACTGTGACGGCTCCTCTGTTACTGTCTGTGACGGCTCCTCTGTTACTGTGACGATTCCTCTGCTCCTCTGTTACTGTGATGGCTCCTCTGTTACTGTGACGGCTCCTCTGTTACTGTGACGATTCCTCTGCTCTTCTGTTACTGTGACGGCTCCTCTGTTACTGTGACGGCTCCTCTGTTACTGTGACGATTCCTCTGCGCCTCTGTTACTGTGACGGCTCCTCTGTTACTGTGACGATTCCTCTGCGCCTCTGTTATTGTGACGGATCCTCTGTTACTGTAACGTGACGGCTCCTCTGTTACTGTGACGATTCCTCTGCTCTTCTGTTACTGTGACGATTCCTCTGCTCTTCTGTTACTGTGACGGCTCCTCTGTTACTGTGACGGCTCCTCTGCTCTTCTGTTACTGTGACGGCTCCTCTGTTACTGTGACGATTCCTCTGCTCCTCTGTTACTGTGACGGCTCCTCTGTTACTGTGACGGCTCCTCTGTTACTGTGACGATTCCTCTGCTCTTCTGTTACTGTGACGGCTCCTCTGTTACTGTGACGGCTCCTCTGCTCTTCTGTTACTGTGACGGCTCTTCTGTTACTGTGACGATTCCTCTGCTCTTCTGTTACTGTGACGGCTCCTCTGTTACTGTGACGGCTCCTCTGCTCTTCTGTTACTGTGACGGCTCTTCTGTTACTGTGACGATTCCTCTGCTCCTCTGTTACTGTGACGGCTCCTCTGTTACTGTGACGATTCCTCTGCTCTTCTGTTACTGTGACGGCTCCTCTGTTACTGTGACGATTCCTCTGCTCTTCTGTTACTGTGACGGCTCCTCTGTTACTGTGACGATTCCTCTGCTCCTCTGTTACTGTGACGGCTCTTCTGTTACTGTGACGATTCCTCTGCTCTTCTGTTACTGTGACGGCTCCTCTGTTACTGTGACGGCTCCTCTGTTACTGTGACGGCTCCTCTGTTACTGTGACGATTCCTCTGCTCTTCTGTTACTGTAACGTGACGGCTCCTCTGTTACTGTGACGATTCCTCTGCTCTTCTGTTACTGTGACGGCTCCTCTGTTACTGTGACGATTCCTCTGCTCTTCTGTTACTGTGACGGCTCCTCTGTTACTGTGACGATTCCTCTGCTCTTCTGTTACTGTGACGGCTCCTCTGTTACTGTGACGGCTCCTCTGTTACTGTGACGATTCCTCTGCTCTTCTGTTACTGTGACGGCTCCTCTGTTACTGTGACGATTCCTCTGCTCTTCTGTTACTGTGACGGCTCCTCTGTTACTGTGACGGCTCCTCTGTTACTGTGACGATTCCTCTGCTCTTCTGTTACTGTGACGGCTCCTCTGTTACTGTGACGGCTCCTCTGTTACTGTGACGATTCCTCTGCTCCTCTGTTACTGTGACGGCTCCTCTGTTACTGTGACGATTCCTCTGCTCCTCTGTTACTGTGACGGCTCCTCTGTTACTGTGACGATTCCTCTGCTCTTCTGTTACTGTGACGGCTCCTCTGTTACTGTGACGATTCCTCTGCTCCTCTGTTGCTGTGATGGCTCTTCTGTTACTGTGACGATTCCTCTGCTCCTCTGTTACTGTGACGGCTCCTCTGTTACTGTAACGTGACGGCTCCTCTGTTACTGTGACGATTCCTCTGCTCTTCTGTTACTTTGACGGCTCCTCTGTTACTGTGACGATTCCTCTGCTCTTCTGTTACTGTGACGGGTCCTCTGTTACTGTGACGATCCCTCTGCTCTTCTGTTACTGTGACGGCTCCTCTGTTACTGTAACGTGACGGCTCCTCTGTTACTGTGACGATTCCTCTGCTCTTCTGTTACTGTGACGGCTCCTCTGTTACTGTGACGATTCCTCTGCTCTTCTGTTACTGTGACGGCTCCTCTGTTACTGTGACGATTCCTCTGCTCTTCTGTTACTGTGACGGCTCCTCTGTTACTGTGACGGCTCCTCTGTTACTGTGACGGCTCCTCTGTTACTGTGACGATTCCTCTGCTCTTCTGTTACTGTGACGGCTCCTCTGTTACTGTGACGATTCCTCTGCTCTTCTGTTACTGTGACGGCTCCTCTGTTACTGTGACGGCTCCTCTGTTACTGTGACGATTCCTCTGCTCTTCTGTTACTGTGACGGCTCCTCTGTTACTGTGACGGCTCCTCTGTTACTTTGACGATTCCTCTGCTCCTCTGTTACTGTGACGGCTCCTCTGTTACTGTGACGATTCCTCTGCTCCTCTGTTACTGTGACGGCTCCTCTGTTACTGTGACGGCTCCTCTGCTCTTCTGTTACTGTGACGGCTCCTCTGTTACTGTGACGGCTCCTCTGTTACTGTGACGGCTCCTCTGTTACTGTGACAATTCCTCTGCTCCTCTGTTACTGTGACGGCTCCTCTGTTACTGTGACGGCTCCTCTGTTACTGTGACGATTCCTCTGCTCTTCTGTTACTGTGACGGCTCCTCTGTTACTGTGACGGCTCCTCTGTTACTGTGACGATTCCTCTGCTCTTCTGTTACTGTGACGGCTCCTCTGTTACTGTGACGGCTCCTCTGTTACTGTGACGGCTCCTCTGTTACTGTGACGATTCCTCTGCTCCTCTGTTACTGTGACGGCTCCTCTGTTACTGTGACGGCTCCTCTGTTACTGTGACGACCCTGCTCCTCTGTTACTGTGACGATTCCTCTGCTCTTCTGTTACTGTGACGGCTCCTCTGTTACTGTGACGGCTCCTCTGTTACTGTGACGATTCCTCTGCTCCTCTGTTACTGTGACGGCTCTTCTGTTACTGTGACGATTCCTCTGCTCCTCTGTTACTGTGACGGCTCCTCTGTTACTGTGACGATTCCTCTGCTCTTCTGTTACTGTGACGGCTCCTCTGTTACTGTGACGGCTCCTCTGCTCTTCTGTTACTGTGACGGCTCCTCTGTTACTGTGACGATTCCTCTGCTCTTCTGTTACTGTGACGGCTCCTCTGTTACTGTGACGATTCCTCTGCTCCTCTGTTGCTGTGATGGCTCTTCTATTACTGTGACGATTCCTCTGCTCCTCTGTTACTGTGACGGCTCCTCTGTTACTGTAACGTGACGGCTCCTCTGTTACTGTGACGATTCCTCTGCTCTTCTGTTACTGTGACGGCTCCTCTGTTACTTTGACGATTCCTCTGCTCCTCTGTTACTGTGACGGCTCCTCTGTTACTGTGACGGCTCCTCTGTTACTGTGACGATTCCTCTGCTCCTCTGTTACTGTGACGGCTCCTCTGTTACTGTGACGATTCCTCTGCTCTTCTGTTACTGTGACGGCTCCTCTGTTACTGTGACGGCTCCTCTGTTACTGTGACGGCTCCTCTGTTACTGTGACGATTCCTCTGCTCTTCTGTTACTGTAACGTGACGGCTCCTCTGTTACTGTGACGATTCCTCTGCTCTTCTGTTACTGTGACGGCTCCTCTGTTACTGTGACGATTCCTCTGCTCTTCTGTTACTGTGACGGCTCCTCTGTTACTGTGACGATTCCTCTGCTCTTCTGTTACTGTGACGGCTCCTCTGTTACTGTGACGGCTCCTCTGTTACTGTGACGATTCCTCTGCTCTTCTGTTACTGTGACGGCTCCTCTGTTACTGTGACGATTCCTCTGCTCTTCTGTTACTGTGACGGTGATTCCTCTGCTCTTCTGTTACTGTGACGGCTCCTCTGTTACTGTGACGGCTCCTCTGTTACTGTGACGGTTCCTCTGCTCTTCTGTTACTGTGACGGCTCCTCTGTTACTGTGACGGCTCCTCTGTTACTGTGACGATTCCTCTGCTCCTCTGTTACTGTGACGGCTCCTCTGTTACTGTGATGATTCCTCTGCTCCTCTGTTACTGTGACGGCTCCTCTGTTACTGTGACGATTCCTCTGCTCTTCTGTTACTGTGACGGCTCCTCTGTTACTGTGACGGCTCCTCTGTTACTGTGACGGCTCCTCTGTTACTGTGATTCTCTGCTCTTCTGTTACTGTGACGGCTCCTCTGTTACTGTGACGGCTCCTCTGTTACTGTGACGATTCCTCTGCTCCTCTGTTACTGTGATGCCTGTTCGTGACGGCTCCTCTGTTACTGTGACGATTCCTCTGCTCTTCTGTTACTGTGACGGCTCCTCTGTTACTGTGACGGCTCCTCTGTTACTGTGACGATTCCTCTGCGCCTCTGTTACTGTGACGGATCCTCTGTTACTGTAACGTGCGGCTCCTCTGTTACTGTGACGATTCCTCTGCTCTTCTGTTACTGTGACGATTCCTCTGCTCTTCTGTTACTGTGACGGCTCCTCTGTTACTGTGACGGCTCCTCTGCTCTTCTGTTACTGTGACGGCTCCTCTGTTACTGTGACGATTCCTCTGCTCCTCTGTTACTGTGACGGCTCCTCTGTTACTGTGACGGCTCCTCTGTTACTGTGACGATTCCTCTGCTCTTCTGTTACTGTGACGGCTCCTCTGTTACTGTGACGGCTCCTCTGCTCTTCTGTTACTGTGACGGCTCTTCTGTTACTGTGACGATTCCTCTGCTCCTCTGTTACTGTGACGGCTCCTCTGTTACTGTGACGATTCCTCTGCTCTTCTGTTACTGTGACGGCTCCTCTGTTACTGTGACGATTCCTCTGCTCTTCTGTTACTGTGACGGCTCCTCTGTTACTGTGACGATTCCTCTGCTCCTCTGTTACTGTGACGGCTCCTTCTGTTACTGTGACGATTCCTCTGCTCTTCTGTTACTGTGATGGCTCCTCTGTTACTGTGACGGCTCCTCTGCTCTTCTGTTACTGTGACGGCTCTTCTGTTACTGTGACGATTCCTCTGCTCTTCTGTTACTGTGACGATTCCTCTGCTCTTCTGTTACTGTGACGGCTCCTCTGTTACTGTGACGATTCCTCTGCTCTTCTGTTACTGTGACGGCTCCTCTGTTACTGTGACGATTCCTCTGCTCTTCTGTTACTGTGACGGCTCCTCTGTTACTGTGACGGCTCCTCTGTTACTGTGACGATTCCTCTGCTCCTCTGTTACTGTGACGGCTCTTCTGTTACTGTGACGATTCCTCTGCTCCTCTGTTACTGTGACGGCTCCTCTGTTACTGTGACGATTCCTCTGCTCTTCTGTTACTGTGACGGCTCCTCTGTTACTGTGACGGCTCCTCTGCTCTTCTGTTACTGTGACGGCTCCTCTGTTACTGTGACGATTCCTCTGCTCTTCTGTTACTGTGACGGCTCCTCTGTTACTGTGACGATTCCTCTGCTCCTCTGTTGCTGTGATGGCTCTTCTATTACTGTGACGATTCCTCTGCTCCTCTGTTACTGTGACGGCTCCTCTGTTACTGTAACGTGACGGCTCCTCTGTTACTGTGACGATTCCTCTGCTCTTCTGTTACTGTGACGGCTCCTCTGTTACTTTGACGATTCCTCTGCTCCTCTGTTACTGTGACGGCTCCTCTGTTACTGTGACGGCTCCTCTGTTACTGTGACGATTCCTCTGCTCCTCTGTTACTGTGACGGCTCCTCTGTTACTGTGACGATTCCTCTGCTCTTCTGTTACTGTGACGGCTCCTCTGTTACTGTGACGGCTCCTCTGTTACTGTGACGGCTCCTCTGTTACTGTGACGATTCCTCTGCTCTTCTGTTACTGTAACGTGACGGCTCCTCTGTTACTGTGACGATTCCTCTGCTCTTCTGTTACTGTGACGGCTCCTCTGTTACTGTGACGATTCCTCTGCTCTTCTGTTACTGTGACGGCTCCTCTGTTACTGTGACGATTCCTCTGCTCTTCTGTTACTGTGACGGCTCCTCTGTTACTGTGACGGCTCCTCTGTTACTGTGACGATTCCTCTGCTCTTCTGTTACTGTGACGGCTCCTCTGTTACTGTGACGATTCCTCTGCTCTTCTGTTACTGTGACGGCTCCTCTGTTACTGTGACGGCTCCTCTGTTACTGTGACGATTCCTCTGCTCTTCTGTTACTGTGACGGCTCCTCTGTTACTGTGACGGCTCCTCTGTTACTTTGACGATTCCTCTGCTCCTCTGTTACTGTGACGGCTCCTCTGTTACTGTGATGATTCCTCTGCTCCTCTGTTACTGTGACGGCTCCTCTGTTACTGTGACGATTCCTCTGCTCTTCTGTTACTGTGACGGCTCCTCTGTTACTGTGACGGCTCCTCTGTTACTGTGACGGCTCCTCTGTTACTGTGATGATTCCTCTGCTCTTCTGTTACTGTGACGGCTCCTCTGTTACTGTGACGGCTCCTCTGTTACTGTGACGATTCCTCTGCTCCTCTGTTACTGTGATGGCTCCTCTGTTACTGTGACGGCTCCTCTGTTACTGTGACGATTCCTCTGCTCTTCTGTTACTGTGACGGCTCCTCTGTTACTGTGACGGCTCCTCTGTTACTGTGACGATTCCTCTGCGCCTCTGTTACTGTGACGGCTCCTCTGTTACTGTGACGATTCCTCTGCGCCTCTGTTATTGTGACGGATCCTCTGTTACTGTAACGTGACCGCTCCTCTGTTACTGTGACGATTCCTCTGCTCTTCTGTTACTGTGACGATTCCTCTGCTCTTCTGTTACTGTGACGGCTCCTCTGTTACTGTGACGGCTCCTCTGCTCTTCTGTTACTGTGACGGCTCCTCTGTTACTGTGACGATTCCTCTGCTCCTCTGTTACTGTGACGGCTCCTCTGTTACTGTGACGGCTCCTCTGTTCACTGTGACGATTCCTCTGCTCTTCTGTTACTGTGACGGCTCCTCTGTTACTGTGACGGCTCCTCTGCTCTTCTGTTACTGTGACGGCTCTTCTGTTACTGTGACGATTCCTCTGCTCTTCTGTTACTGTGACGGCTCCTCTGTTACTGTGACGGCTCCTCTGCTCTTCTGTTACTGTGACGGCTCTTCTGTTACTGTGACGATTCCTCTGCTCCTCTGTTACTGTGACGGCTCCTCTGTTACTGTGACGATTCCTCTGCTCTTCTGTTACTGTGACGGCTCCTCTGTTACTGTGACGATTCCTCTGCTCTTCTGTTACTGTGACGGCTCCTCTGTTACTGTGACGATTCCTCTGCTCCTCTGTTGCTGTGATGGCTCTTCTGTTACTGTGACGATTCCTCTGCTCCTCTGTTACTGTGACGGCTCCTCTGTTACTGTGACGGCTCCTCTGTTACTGTAACGTGACGGCTCCTCTGTTACTGTGACGATTCATCTGCTCTTCTGTTACTGTGACGGATCCTCTGTTACTGTGACGATTCCTCTGCTCCTCTGTTACTGTGACGGCTCCTCTGTTACTGTGACGGCTCCTCTGTTACTGTGACGATTCCTCTGCTCTTCTGTTACTGTGACTGCTCTTCTGTTACTGTGACGGCTCCTCTGTTACTCTGACGGCTCCTCTGTTACTGTGACGGCTCCTCTGTTACTGTGACGGCTCCTCTGTTACTGTGACGATTCCTCTGCTCCTCTGTTACTGTGACGGCTCCTCTGTTACTGTGACGGCTCCTCTGTTACTGTGACGGCTCTTCTGTTACTGTGACGATTCCTCTGCTCCTCTGTTACTGTGACGGCTCCTCTGTTACTGTGACGGCTCCTGTGTTACTGTGGCGGCTCCTCTGCTCTTCTGTTACTGTGACGGCTCCTCTGTTACTGTGACGTGCTCCTCTGTTACTGTGACGGCTCCTCTGTTACTGTGTACGGTCCTCTGCTCCCTGTTACTGTGACGTTCCTCTGCTCCTCTGTTACTGTGACGGCTCCTCTGTTACTGTGACTTAGATTCCTCTGCTCTTCTGTTACTGTGACGGCTCCTCTGTTACTGTGACGATTCCTCTGCTCTTCTGTTACTGTGACTGCTCTTCTGTTACTGTGACGGCTCCTCTGTTACTGTGACGCCTTGCTCCTCTGTTACTGTGACGGCTCCTCTGTTACTGTGACGGCTCCTCTGTTACTGTGACGATTCCTCTGCTCTTCTGTTACTGTGACGGCTCTTCTGTTACTGTGACGATTCCTCTGCTCGCTCTGTTACTGTGACGGCTCCTCTGTTACTGTGACGATTCCTCTGCTCTTCTGTTACTGTAACGTGACAGCTCCTCTGTTACTGTGACGGCTCCTCTGCTCTTCTGTTGCTGTGATGGCTCTTCTGTTACTGTGACGATTCCTCTGCTCTTCTGTTACTGTGACGGCTCCTCTGTTACTGTGACGATTCCTCTGCTCCTCTGTTGCTGTGATGGCTCTTCTATTACTGTGACGATTCCTCTGCTCCTCTGTTACTGTGACGGCTCCTCTGTTACTGTAACGTGACGGCTCCTCTGTTACTGTGACGATTCCTCTGCTCTTCTGTTACTGTGACGGCTCCTCTGTTACTGTGACGATTCCTCTGCTCCTCTGTTACTGTGACGGCTCCTCTGTTACTGTGACGGCTCCTCTGTTACTGTGACGATTCCTCTGCTCTTCTGTTACTGTGACGATCCTCTGCTCCTCTGTTACTGTGACGATTCTCTGCTCCTCTGTTACTGTGACGGTCCTCTGTTACTGTGACGATTCCTCTGCTCCTCTGTTACTTGTTTGTGACGGCTCCTCTGTTACTGTGACTATTCCTCTGCTCTTCTGTTACTGTGACGGCTCCTCTGTTACTGTGACGGCTCCTCTGTTACTGTGATGATTCCTCTGCTCTTCTGTTACTGTGACGGCTCCTCTGTTACTGTGACGGCTCCTGCTCTGTACTGTGACGGCTCCTCTGTTACTGTGCGGTCCTGTTACTGTGACGATTCCTCTGCGCCTCTGTTACTGTGACGGCTCCTCTGTTACTGTGACGGCTCCTCTGTTACTGTGACGATTCCTCTGCTCCTCTGTTACTGTGACGATCCTCTGCTCCTCTGTTACTGTGACGGCTCCTCTGTTACTGTGACGATTCCTCTGCTCTTCTGTTACTGTGACGTGCTCTGCTGCTGGCTCTGTTACTGTGACGGCTCCTCTGTTACTGTGACGGCTCCTCTGTTACTGTGACGGCTCCTCTGTTACTGTGACGATTCCTCTGCTCTTCTGTTACTGTGACGGCTCCTCTGTTACTGTGACGATTCCTCTGCTCTTCTGTTACTGTGACGGCTCCTCTGTTACTGTGACGATTCCTCGTCCTCTGTTACTGTGACGGCTCCTCTGTTACTGTGACGATTCCTCTGCTCTTCTGTTACTGTGACGGCTCCTCTGTTACTGTGACGGCTCCTCTGTTACTGTGACGATTCCTCTGCTCTTCTGTTACTGTGACGGCTCCTCTGTTACTGTGACGATTCCTCTGCTCCTCTGTTGCTGTGATGGCTCTTCTGTTACTGTGACGATTCCTCTGCTCCTCTGTTACTGTGACGGCTCCTCTGTTACTGTGACGGCTCCTCTGTTACTGTAACGTGACGGCTCCTCTGTTACTGTGACGATTCATCTGCTCTTCTGTTACTGTGACGGATCCTCTGTTACTGTGACGATTCCTCTGCTCCTCTGTTACTGTGACGGCTCCTCTGTTACTGTGACGGCTCCTCTGTTACTGTGACGATTCCTCTGCTCTTCTGTTACTGTGACTGCTCTTCTGTTACTGTGACGGCTCCTCTGTTACTGTGCTCCTCTGTTACTGTGACGGCTCCTCTGTTACTGTGACGGCTCCTCTGTTACTGTGACGATTCCTCTGCTCCTCTGTTACTGTGACGGCTCCTCTGTTACTGTGACGGCTCCTCTGTTACTGTGACGGCTCTTCTGTTACTGTGACGATTCCTCTGCTCCTCTGTTACTGTGACGGCTCCTCTGTTACTGTGACGGCTCCTGTGTTACTGTGACGGCTCCTCTGCTCTTCTGTTACTGTGACGGCTCTTCTGTTACTGTGACGATTCCTCTGCTCCTCTGTTACTGTGACGGCTCCTCTGTTACTGTGACGGCTCCTCTGTTACTGTGACGATTCCTCTGCTCTTCTGTTACTGTGACGGCTCCTCTGTTACTGTGACGGCTCCTCTGCTCTTCTGTTACTGTGACGCCCTGCCCCCGTTACTGTGCGGCTCTTCTGTTACTGTGACGATTCCTCTGCTCCTCTGTTACTGTGACGGCTCCTCTGTTACTGTGACGGCTCCTCTGTTACTGTGACGATTCCTCTGCTCCTCTGTTACTGTGACGGCTCCTCTGTTACTGTAACGTGACGGCTCCTCTGTTACTGTGACGATTCCTCTGCTCTTCTGTTACTGTGACGGCTCCTCTGTTACTGTGACGATTCCTCTGCTCTTCTGTTACTGTGACGGCTCCTCTGTTACTGTGACGATCCCTCTGCTCTTCTGTTACTGTGACGGCTCCTCTGTTACTGTGACGGCTCCTCTGTTACTGTGACGGCTCCTCTGTTACTGTGACGGCTCCTCTGTTACTGTGACGGCTCCTCTGTGTACTGTAACTGTGACGGCTCCTCTGTTACTGTGACGATTCCTCTGCTCTTCTGTTACTGTGACGGCTCCTCTGTTACTGTGACGATTCCTCTGCTCTTCTGTTACTGTGACGGCTCCTCTGTTACTGTGACGATTCCTCTGCTCTTCTGTTACTGTGACGGCTCCTCTGTTACTGTGACGACCCGCTCCTCTGTTACTGTGACGGCTCCTCTGTTACTGTGACGGTCCTCTGCTCTTCTGTTACTGTAGACGGCTCCTCTGTTACTGTGACGGTCCTCTGCTCTTCTGTTACTGTGACGGCTCCTCTGTTACTGTGACGATTCCTCTGCTCCTCTGTTACTGTGACGGCTCCTCTGTTACTGTGACGATTCCTCTGCTCCTCTGTTACTGTGACGGCTCCTCTGTTACTGTGACGGTCCTCCTCTTTGTTACTGTGACGGTCCTCTGCTCTTCTGTTACTGTGACGGCTCCTCTGTTACTGTGACGGCTTCGCTGTGGTCTCTGCTCTTCTGTTACTGTGACGGCTCTTCTGTTACTGTGACGATTCCTCTGCTCCTCTGTTACTGTGACGGCTCCTCTGTTACTGTGACGATTCCTCTGCTCTTCTGTTACTGTGACGGCTCCTCTGTTACTGTGACGGCTCCTTTCTCTTCTGTTACTGTGACGGCTCTTCTGTTACTGTGACGATTCCTCTGCTCCTCTGTTACTGTGACGGCTCCTCTGTTACTGTGACGATTCCTCTGCCCTCTTCTGTTACTGTGACGGCTCCTCTGTTACTGTGACGATTCCTCTGCTCCTCTGTTGCTGTGATGGCTCTTCTATTACTGTGACGATTCCTCTGCTCCTCTGTTACTGTGACGGCTCCTCTGTTACTGTAACGTGACGGCTCCTCTGTTACTGTGACGATTCCTCTGCTCTTCTGTTACTGTGACGGCTCCTCTGTTACTTTGACGATTCCTCTGCTCCTCTGTTACTGTGACGGCTCCTCTGTTACTGTGACGGCTCCTCTGTTACTGTGACGATTCCTCTGCTCCTCTGTTACTGTGACGGCTCCTCTGTTACTGTGACGATTCCTCTGCTCTTCTGTTACTGTGACGGCTCCTCTGTTACTGTGACGATTCCTCTGCTCTTCTGTTACTGTGACGGCTCCTCTGTTACTGTGACGGCTCCTCTGTTACTGTGACGATTCCTCTGCTCTTCTGTTACTGTAACGTGACGGCTCCTCTGTTACTGTGACGATTCCTCTGCTCTTCTGTTACTGTGACGGCTCCTCTGTTACTGTGACGATTCCTCTGCTCTTCTGTTACTGTGACGGCTCCTCTGTTACTGTGACGATTCCTCTGCTCTTCTGTTACTGTGACGGCTCCTCTGTTACTGTGACGGCTCCTCTGTTACTGTGACGATTCCTCTGCTCTTCTGTTACTGTGACGGCTCCTCTGTTACTGTGACGATTCCTCTGCTCTTCTGTTACTGTGACGGCTCCTCTGTTACTGTGACGGCTCCTCTGTTACTGTGACGATTCCTCTGCTCTTCTGTTACTGTGACGGCTCCTCTGTTACTGTGACGGCTCCTCTGTTACTTTGACGATTCCTCTGCTCCTCTGTTACTGTGACGGCTCCTCTGTTACTGTGATGATTCCTCTGCTCCTCTGTTACTGTGACGGCTCCTCTGTTACTGTGACGATTCCTCTGCTCTTCTGTTACTGTGACGGCTCCTCTGTTACTGTGACGGTTCCTCTGTTACTTTGACGATTCCTCTGCTCCTCTGTTACTGTGACGGCTCCTCTGTTACTGTGACGGCTCCTCTGTTACTGTGACTATTCCTCTGCTCTTCTGTTACTGTGACGGCTCCTCTGTTACTGTGATGATTCCTCTGCTCTTCTGTTACTGTGACGGCTCCTCTGTTACTGTGACGGCTCCTCTGTTACTGTGACGGCTCCTCTGTTACTGTGACGATTCCTCTGCTCTTCTGTTACTGTGACGATTCCTCTGCTCTTCTGTTACTGTGACGGCTCCTCTGTTACTGTGACGGCTCCTCTGTTACTTTGACGATTCCTCTGCTCCTCTGTTACTGTGACGGCTCCTCTGTTACTGTGACGATTCCTCTGCTCCTCTGTTACTGTGACGGCTCCTCTGTTACTGTGACTATTCCTCTGCTCTTCTGTTACTGTGACGGCTCCTCTGTTACTGTGACGATGCTCCTCTGTTACTGTGATGATTCCTCTGCTCTTCTGTTACTGTGACGGCTCCTCTGTTACTGTGACGGCTCTCTGTTACTGTGACGATTCCTCTGCTCTTCTGTTACTGTGACGATTCCTCTGCGCCTCTGTTACTGTGACGGCTCCTCTGTTACTGTGACGGCTCCTCTGTTACTGTGACGATTCCTCTGCTCCTCTGTTACTGTGACGGCTCCTCTGTTACTGTGACGGCTCCCCTGTTACTGTGACGATTCCTCTGCTCTTCTGTTACTGTGACTGCTCTTCTGTTACTGTGACGGCTCCTCTGTTACTGTGACGGCTCCTCTGTTACTGTGACGGCTCCTCTGTTACTGTGACGGCTCCTCTGTTACTGTGACGATTCCTCTGCTCCTCTGTTACTGTGACGGCTCCTCTGTTACTGTGACGATTCCTCTGCTCTTCTGTTACTGTAACGTGACAGCTCCTCTGTTACTGTGACGGCTCTTCTGTTACTGTGACGATTCCTCTGCTCCTCTGTTACTGTGACGGCTCCTCTGTTACTGTGACGATTCCTCTGCTCTTCTGTTACTGTGACGGCTCCTCTGTTACTGTGACGATTCCTCTGCTCCTCTGTTGCTGTGATGGCTCTTCTATTACTGTGACGATTCCTTTGCTCCTCTGTTACTGTGACGGCTCCTCTGTTACTGTAACGTGACGGCTCCTCTGTTACTGTGACGATTCCTCTGCTCTTCTGTTACTGTGACGGCTCCTCTGTTACTGTGACGATTCCTCTGCTCCTCTGTTACTGTGACGGCTCCTCTGTTACTGTGACGGCTCCTCTGTTACTGTGACGATTCCTCTGGCTCTTCTGTTACTGTGACGATTCCTCTGCTCTTCTGTTACTGTGACGGCTCCTCTGTTACTGTGACGGCTCCTCTGTTACTGTGACGATTCCTCTGCTCTTCTGTTACTGTAACGTGACGGCTCCTCTGTTACTGTGACGGTTCCTCTGCTCTTCTGTTACTGTGACGGCTCTTCTGTTACTGTGACGATTCCTCTGCTCCTCTGTTACTGTGACGGCTCCTCTGTTACTGTGACGATTCCTCTGCTCTTCTGTTACTGTGACGGCTCCTCTGTTACTGTGACGATTCCTCTGCTCCTCTGTTACTGTGACGGCTCCTCTGTTACTGTGACGATTCCTCTGCTCCTCTGTTACTGTGACGGCTCCTCTGTTACTGTAACGTGACGGCTCCTCTGTTACTGTGACGATTCCTCTGCTCTTCTGTTACTGTGACGGCTCCTCTGTTACTGTGACGATTCCTCTGCTCCTCTGTTACTGTGACGGCTCCTCTGTTACTGTGACGATTCCTCTGCTCTTCTGTTACTGTGACGGCTCCTCTGTTACTGTGACGGCTCCTCTGCTCTTCTGTTACTGTGACGGCTCTTCTGTTACTGTGACGATTCCTCTGCTCCTCTGTTACTGTGACGGCTCCTCTGTTACTGTGACGATTCCTCTGCTCTTCTGTTACTGTGACGGCTCCTCTGTTACTGTGACGATTCCTCTGCTCTTCTGTTACTGTAACGTGACGGCTCCTCTGTTACTGTGACGATTCCTCTGCTCTTCTGTTACTGTGACGGCTCCTCTGTTACTGTGACGATTCCTCTGCTCTTCTGTTACTGTGACGGCTCCTCTGTTACTGTGACGATTCCTCTGCTCTTCTGTTACTGTGACGGCTCCTCTGTTACTGTGACGATTCCTCTGCTCTTCTGTTACTGTGACGGCTCCTCTGTTACTGTGACGATTCCTCTGCTCTTCTGTTACTGTGACGGCTCCTCTGTTACTGTGACGATTCCTCTGCTCTTCTGTTACTGTAACGTGACGGCTCCTCTGTTACTGTGACGATTCCTCTGCTCTTCTGTTACTGTGACGGCTCCTCTGTTACTGTGACGATTCCTCTGCTCTTCTGTTACTGTGACGGCTCCTCTGTTACTGTGACGATTCCTCTGCTCTTCTGTTACTGTGACGGCTCCTCTGTTACTGTGACGATTCCTCTGCTCTTCTGTTACTGTGACGGCTCCTCTGTTACTGTGACGATTCCTCTGCTCTTCTGTTACTGTGACGGCTCCTCTGTTACTGTGACGGCTCCTCTGTTACTGTGACGATTCCTCTGCTCTTCTGTTACTGTGACGGCTCCTCTGCTCTCTGTTACTGTGACGGCTCCTCTGTTACTGTGACGATTCCTCTGCTCCTCTGTTACTGTGACGGCTCCTCTGTTACTGTAACGTGACGGCTCCTCTGTTACTGTGACGATTCCTCTGCTCTTCTGTTACTGTGACGGCTCCTCTGTTACTGTGACGGCTCCTCTGTTCTGTAACGTGACGGCTCCTCTGTTACTGTGACGATTCCTCTGCTCTTCTGTTACTGTGACGGCTCCTCTGTTACTGTGACGATTCCTCTGCTCTTCTGTTACTGTGACGGCTCCTCTGTTACTGTGACGATCCCTCTGCTCTTCTGTTACTGTGACGGCTCCTCTGTTACTGTGCGTGCTCTTCTGTACGAGTCCCTCTGCTCTTCTGTTACTGTGACGGCTCCTCTGTTACTGTGACGGCTCCTCTGTTACTGTGACGGCTCCTCTGTTACTGTAACGTGACGGCTCCTCTGTTACTGTGACGATTCCTCTGCTCTTCTGTTACTGTGACGGCTCCTCTGTTACTGTGACGATTCCTCTGCTCTTCTGTTACTGTGACGGCTCCTCTGTTACTGTGACGATTCCTCTGCTCTTCTGTTACTGTGACGGCTCCTCTGTTACTGTGACGGCTCCTCTGTTACTTTGACGATTCCTCTGCTCTTCTGTTACTGTGACGGCTCCTCTGTTACTGTGACGATTCCTCTGCTCCTCTGTTACTGTGACGGCTCCTCTGTTACTGTGACGATTCCTCTGCTCTTCTGTTACTGTGACGGCTCCTCTGTTACTGTGATGATTCCTCTGCTCTTCTGTTACTGTGACGGCTCCTCTGTTACTGTGATGTTCCTCTGCTCCTCTGTTACTGTGATGATCCTCTGCTCCTCTGTTACTGTGACGGCCTCTGCTCTTCTGTTACTGTGACGGCTCCTCTGTTACTGTGACGGCTCCTCTGTTACTGTGATGATTCCTCTGCTCTTCTGTTACTGTGACGGCTCCTCTGTTGCTGTGACGGCTCCTCTGTTGCTGTGACGGCTCCTCTGTTACTGTGACGATTCCTCTGCGCCTCTGTTATTGTGACGGATCCTCTGTTACTGTTAGCGTGACGGCTCCTCCTCAGTTCTGCTCTGCTGTACAGACCTCGCTCATTGTATTACAAACCGCCAGACACTGCATGAACGTGGCACGAATAATCGTGTATTATATAGACTTTATCTCAGGTCCTCGGCACATCAAGATCTCTGCTTACTGTCAGTGAGGGGGAACCGCACAGCAGCGCTCACTGTGTCTGAAATACAGGCTTACACATTGTAACAAAAGGATCTGTGCTGGATACAACTGTAACACAATCCCCAGCTGTGAGAAGTCCTAGGTCTGTGCAAGTTGTTCCCTTATGTAGCCTCTGTAGTCGTAGTCAGGGAGGAGGAGGATGTAGCCTCTGTAGTCGTAGTCAGGGAGGAGGAGGATGTAGCCTCTGTAGTCGTAGTCAGGGAGGAGGAGGATGTAGCCTCTGTAGTCGTAGTCAGGGAGGAGGAGGATGTAGCCTCTGTAGTCGTAGTCAGGGAGGAGGAGGATGTAGCCTCTGTAGTCGTAGTCAGGGAGGAGGAGGATGTAGCCTCTGTAGTCGTAGTCAGGGAGGAGGAGGATGTAGCCTCTGTAGTCGTAGTCAGGGAGGAGGAGGTTGTAGCCTCTGTAGTCGTAGTCAGGGAGGAGGAGGATGTAGCCTCTGTAGTCGTAGTCAGGGAGGAGGAGGATGTAGCCTCTGTAGTCGTAGTCAGGGAGGAGGAGGATGTAGCCTCTGTAGTCGTAGTCAGGGAGGAGGAGGATGTAGCCTCTGTAGTCGTAGTCAGGGAGGAGGAGGTTGTAGCCTCTGTAGTCGTAGTCAGGGAGGAGGAGGATGTAGCCTCTGTAGTCGTAGTCAGGGAGGAGGAGGTTGTAGCCTCTGTAGTCGTAGTCAGGGAGGAGGAGGATGTAGCCTCTGTAGTCGTAGTCAGGGAGGAGGAGGATGTAGCCTCTGTAGTCAAAGTAGTAATATAGTAGTGTGATATATCTCATTGAGGAAAATGCTTCTTTCTCCACTTAGGCTCTTTTGACTCTACCATACCTAGTAAGATAATGCTCTAGTTCCTACAGAATCATAACTAGTCAGCAGCAATCTCCGCCTCCTCCCCCCGCTCCTCTCCATAGACTTCTGTGTGAGGCTGGATACAGACACAGGTGTACGGTTGTCACCTGTGCGGCCTAGCAGGGAGGATACAGTGACTTTAGCATATAGCTGCCACACCCATATAGACCCCATATGTATTTTATGGCTTAATAGGCTGTTATAACCCCCCCCCCCCCATTATCTCACCCCACCCCTTTATATAATAGCCCCTCCCCCTCCTAATTGGAGCCCTGAATGAGGATGAGGGGGGGGGATAGATTGGTGAATCCGAGCGCTGTATCCACATCTGTCAGAATCCGGCCGCCATGATCACACACGAGCAGCTCTGGCGACCCTTACGAGAATCCGCAGGGCTCTGGAAAATCCCATTATTTAAAGGGGATCTCCAGGATTAGGGGGATAGGGTTATTATCTACAGTCATTAAGGCACAGGAGCTCCGATCCCAGGGGCCCGGCCATGGGGGGCGGGGGATGAGTCACTGCAGAACTGGGCAACAGGAGCCATGGAAAGCTGGGTGACAGCACTGTACACCGATAATGTTAATCAGATAGGGGTCTGGGAAAGCTGGGTGACGGCAGTTTAGCAGATGTTTCGGACGCCATATTGCCTGGCTCTGTGTATCTGGTGGGCGGACGGCTTAGATGGACGACTGCAGGAATCAGTGTTTGGCGATGTGCCGCCCCCCACCTCCGGCCTGCGATAGCGACGGCTCAGCAGAAGTGTCCGCTCGTCCAGCGAGACGCAATAAATCAGATTTAGAGGATTTTTATTACAATTCTGCTCAAAACGGCGAATAACAATAAATGTGAAGTAGAAATAATCAAATGGCTGTAAAATGCTGCAAAAAGTCACTCGACGGCACCGCCCCCATCTGCCAGAGATCTGTCACTGCCCATCCTGAGCTGCCTGCTTCAGGAATGGAATGCTAGAACATCAGTGAAGACTGACACATAACCAGGGGCATGTCATTCACAGTCTGTAGAGAGCTGGGTATGTGATGGCGGACATTAGTGGTCACTCAGCGTGTGTTATTCATGTAGAGACCCGGTCAGCCATTCTCTGCTAGATACAAGTAGCACGTAGATAGTCCCTATGGGTCTGTACTATAGATCCGCAGGGAGTCCTTAGTGCTGCCAGATGATGACAGGGACTTGCCACTGTCCATCCTGAGCTGCTTGCATTAAGAACAGAATGCTAGAACATCAGTGAAGACTGACACATAACCAGGGGCATGTCATTCACAGTCTGTAGAGAGCTGGGTATGTGATGGCGGACATTAGTGGTCACTCAGCGTGTGTTACTCATCTAGAGACCCCGGGCGTTAACACATTGCCTGCTGGATACAAGTGACATCCATAATGGGATCTGTCCTAAGGTCAGAGGTCAGACTCACAAATATGTCCTTCCAGCTGGGGATGAAGGATCTAGAACGAGAAGCAGAATGTAGGGCAGGGATTGACAACCTTCATCACTCCAGCTGCTGTGAAACTACAACTCCCAGCATGCTCTATTCACATCACAGCAAGTATGCCTGCTGAGAGTTGTAGTTTCACAACAGCCGGAGCGCTGAAGGCTGCGGACCTCCCCTTTCCCAATATGTGATTGGACTTAACCCCTTAGCTTCTCCCATGACGGCAGGGGGTTCCCAGGGAATGCTGGGAGTCGGACTGTGTGTATAGGGCACTGCAGCAGGTATAACAGTCTGGCATAATCACTGCCCCAATACATGGATATGGCCAGCAGTTGTTGGGATATGCTGGGAGTTGCAGTGTCACAACAGCTGGAAAGTCACGAGTTAGATGGAGATGTCTGCTATAAGGCATCACTATGGGGCTTGTATGGCTCAGTATACTTCTATAGGTGATATATCATAATACAGTTCTGCATAAATCTGTAGGTGCTGTATGGCCCTGCCCAGTGCTATAGGTGCTTTTTTATGGTTCTGTATACATCTATGGGTGCTGTATTATGGCTCCATACAATTCTATAGGTGCAAAATCATGCACTGTATATATCTATAGGTGCTGTTTCACGGACCCATATAAAATCTATAGGTGATGTGTTATAGCTCGGCATACATCTATAAGTGCTGAATGGCCTTGTCCAGTTCTATAGGTGTTGTGTTATGACTCTATACACTTCTATAGGTGCTGCATTATGAGTCTGTATAGATCTATAGGTACTGCATTATGACTTTGTATATATATATATATATATATATATATATATATAGCTGAATGGCCTTGTGCAGTTCTATAGGTGTTGTGTTATGACTCTATGCACTTCTATAGGTGTTGCGTTATGAGTCTGTATAGATCTATAGGTGCTGCATTATGACTCTGTATAGATCTATAAGTTCTGAATGGCCTTGTCCAGTTCTGTAGGTGTTATGTTATGACTCTATACACTTCTATAGGTGCTGTATTATGAGTCTGTATAGATCTATAGGTCCTGCATTATGACTTTGCATATATATATATATATATATATATATATATACATACAAAGTGTTGAATGGCCTTGTCCAGTTCTATAGGTGTTGTGTTATGACTCTATACACTGCTATAGGTGCTGCATTATGACTCTGTATAGATCTATAGGTACAGTAGGGTCCTGCACACTTCTATAGGTGCTGTATTTGGCACTCTGTACAGTAGTGCAGCCTGCAGGCAGTGATGCCATTGAGTGCAGCCCCCCCAGCGTCACTGACATGACAGGCTCTTATTATCCGGTCTCTTCCTGCCTGGCCAGCAGCTGTCGGCGTCAGCCCCTGCCATTAGCTGATCCCCCTCCCCGCTCGCTCTCCATAGAGTTCAGTCAGTAAGATGAGATGCAGTGTGGCCCCTGGCAGAATGTACGATCCACACCGCTCCACCTAACCCTCCGCTTTGTGTCCCCCTCAAACAGATGGCCAATCCGGTGACCTCAGCCTGCTGCCTGGTCCTCGCCGCCTCCGTGATGGTCTGTGCTCAGAGACACGCCGAGGGTAAGTGCCGCCATCTATTACTACCATGTATCGCCTGCATCTTCTGGGGCGCTGTACAGTGTGGGGCAGGAAGTCACAGGTGTATGTAGAAATACAGTGTAACAGTCAGAATAGTGATAATAGTGTAACAGTCAGAATATCTATAATAGTGTAACAGTCAGAATATCAATAATAGTATAACAGTCAGAATATCTATAATAGTGTAACAGTCAGAATAGTGATAATAGTGTAACAGTCAGGATAGTGATCATAGTGTAACAGTCAGAATATCTATAATAGTGTAACAGTCAGAATATCTATAATAGTGTAACAGTCAGAATATCTATAATAGTGTAACAGTCAGAATAGGGATAATAGTGTAACAGTCAGAATAGTGATAACAGTGTAACAGTCAGAATATCTATAATAGTGTAACAGTCAGGATAGTGATAATAGTGTAACAGTCAGCATATCAATAATAGTATAACAGTCAGAATATTGATAATAGTGTAACAGTCAGGATATCGATAATAGTGTAACAGTCAGAATATCGATAATAGCGTAACTGTCAGGATAGTGATAATAGTGTAACAGTCAGAATATTTATAATAGTGTAAGTCAGAATATATATATTATAGTGTAACAGTCAGAATATCTATAATAGTGTAACAGTCAGAATAGTGATAATAGTGTAACAGTCAGAATATCTATAATAGTGTAACAGTCAGAATATCTATAATAGTGTAACAGTCAGTCAGAATATCTATAATAGTGTAACAGTCAGAATATCTATAATAGTGTAACAGTCAGAATATCTATAATAGTGTAACAGTCAGTCCGAATATTTATAATAGTGTAACAGTCAGGATAGTGATAATAGTGTAACAGTCAGGATAGTGATAATAGTGTAACAGTCAGAATATCGATAATAGTGTAACAGTCAGTCCGAATATTTATAATAGTGTAAAAGTCAGAATAGTGATAATAGTGTAACAGTCAGAATATTGATAATAGTGTAACAGTCAGGATATCAATAATAGTGTAACAGGATATCTATAATAGTGTAATAGTCAGAATATATATAATAGTGTAACAGTCAGGATATCTATAATAGTGTAAGTCAGAATATATATATATTATAGTGTAACAGTCAGAATATCCATAATAGTGTAACAGTCAGTCAGAATATCTATAATAGTGTAACAGGATATCTATAATAGTGTAACAGTCACAATATCTATAATAGTGTAACAGTCAGTCAGAATATCTATAATAGTGTAACAGTCAGAATATCTGTAATAGTGTAACAGTCAGAATAGTGATAATAGTGTAGCATCAGAATATCTATAATAGTGTAACAGTCAGAATAGTGATTTTAGTGTAACAGTCAGAATATTTATAATAGTGTAACAGTCAGAATATCTATAATAGTGTAACAGTCAGAATATCTATAATAGTGTAACAGTCAGAATAGTGATAATAGTGTAACAGTCAGGATAGTGATAATAGTGTAACAGTCAGACTATCTATAATAGTGTAACAGTCAGGATAGTGATGATAGTGTAACAGTCAGGATATCTATAATAGTGTAACAGTCAGAATAGTGATAATAGTGTAACAGTCAGAATAGTGATAATAGTGTAACAGTCAGAATAGTGATAATAGTGTAACAGTCAGAATAGTGATAATAGTGTAACAGTCAGAATAGTGATAATAGTGTAATAGTCAGAATATTTATAATAGTGTAACAGTCAGGATAGTGATAATAGTGTAACAGTCAGAATATATGTAATAGTGTAACAGTCAGGATAGTGATAATAGTGTAACAGTCAGAATATTGATAATAGTGTAACAGTCAGAATATCGATAATAGTGTAACAGTCAGGATAGTGATAATAGTGTAACAGTCAGGATAGTCATAATAGTGTAACAGTCAGGATAGTGATAATAGTGTAACAGTCAGAATATCGATAATAGTGTAACAGTCAGGATAGTGATAATAGTGTAACAGTCAGGATAGTGATAATAGTGTAACAGTCAGAATATCGATAATAGTGTAACAGTCAGGATAGTGATAATAGTGTAACAGTCAGGATAGTGATAATAGTGTAACAGTCAGGATAGTGATAATAGTGTAACAGTCAGAATATCTATAATAGTGTAACAGTCAGGATAGTGATAATAGTGTAACAGTCAGGATAGTGATAATAGTGTAACAGTCAGAATATCGATAATAGTGTAACAGTCAGGATAGTGATAATAGTGTAACAGTCAGGATATCAATAATAGTGTAACAGGATATCTATAATAGTGTAATAGTCAGAATATATATAATAGTGTAACAGTCAGGATATCTATAATAGTGTAAGTCAGAATATATATATATTATAGTGTAACAGTCAGAATATCTATAATAGTGTAACAGTCAGTCAGAATATCTATAATAGTGTAACAGTCAGAATATCTGTAATAGTGTAACAGTCAGAATAGTGATAATAGTGTAGCATCAGAATATCTATAATAGTGTAACAGTCAGAATAGTGATAATAGTGTAACAGTCAGAATATTTATAATAGTGTAACAGTCAGAATATCTATAATAGTGTAACAGTCAGAATATCTATAATAGTGTAACAGTCAGAATAGTGATAATAGTGTAACAGTCAGGATAGTGATAATAGTGTAACAGTCAGACTATCTATAATAGTGTAACAGTCAGGATAGTGATGATAGTGTAACAGTCAGGATATCTATAATAGTGTAACAGTCAGAATAGTGATAATAGTGTAACAGTCAGAATAGTGATAATAGTGTAACAGTCAGGATATCTATAATAGTGTAACAGTCAGAATAGTGATAATAGTGTAACAGTCAGAATAGTGATAATAGTGTAACAGTCAGAATAGTGATAATAGTGTAATAGTCAGAATATCTATAATAGTGTAACAGTCAGGATAGTGATAATAGTGTAACAGTCAGAATATATATAATAGTGTAACAGTCAGGATAGTGATAATAGTGTAACAGTCAGAATATTGATAATAGTGTAACAGTCAGAATATCGATAATAGTGTAACAGTCAGGATAGTGATAATAGTGTAACAGTCAGGATAGTGATAATAGTGTAACAGTCAGGATAGTGATAATAGTGTAACAGTCAGAATATCGATAATAGTGTAACAGTCAGGATAGTGATAATGGTGTAACAGTCAGGATAGTGATAATAGTGTAACAGAATATCTATAATAGTGTAACAGTCAGGATAGTGATAATAGTGTAACAGAATATCTATAATAGTGTAACAGTCAGAATATCAATACATTGTAACAGTCAGGATAGTGATACATTGTATCACACAGTCCGGCAAGGATCTTTGTATCTCACTTTTTCACTATTATCTTGATGTGAAATGTGTCGTCCTGACCTAACTGAGGGTTGGTTACAGTAGTTTCCGGTCTAGATCATTCCGCAGCACACATCTCTCCTGTCTTGTTTGTTACAATGGGGACAACTGTAACAGACCCTCAGCTGTGTGAAGATTGTTTCCATTCACTGACAACAATCAGAGATTGTGACAATATTGTGAAATATTTGCTATTAGTGGTTCACATATACTCCCCGCACCCCCTCCTCACACTATCACCCCCTACTATACTGGAGTAGCAGAGCTGGAGATGTCCCTGTCTGATGGGCCCCCTCCTCCTCCTCTCATACACCCTGTAACTGCCCCAGGGGTCACCTCTGAGACCTCTTACCCCCTCCTCCCCTCTTCCTCCACCCCCATGGCCTTGATCTCCTGACTCACTGACCTCATAGTGACCTCACCTGTGACCTCATCATCCGGGTGACGCATCAAGTCACAGTATCCTGATGTATCAGATATCACCTCACTATCGCCCCCTGTTATCAGCCATGTAATGTTGTGCAGAAACCGACTGTAGAACAGGTGATTATATCAGATTGTACATGCAGCTGTGGATGTGACTGGAGTATAAGCAGTGACGTAACTGTAGAATTGTACATGCAGCTGTGGATGTGACTGGAGTATAAGCAGTGATGTAACTGTAGAATTGTACATGCAGCTGTGGATGTGACTGGAGTATAAGCAGTGATGTAACTGTAGAATTGTACATGCAGCTGTGGATGTGACTGGAGTATAAGCAGTGACGTAACAGTAGAATTGTACATGCAGCTGTGGATGTGACTGGAGTATAAGCAGTGACGTAACTGTAGAATTGTACATGCAGCTGTGGATGTGACTGGAGTATAAGCAGTGACGTAACTGTAGAATTGTACATGCAGCTGTGGATGTGACAGGAGTATAAGCAGTGATGTAACTGTAGAATTGTACATGCAGCTGTGGATGTGACTGGAGTATAAGCAGTGACGTAACAGTAGAATTGTACATGCAGCTGTGGATGTGACTGGAGTATAAGCAGTGACGTAACTGTAGAATTGTACATGCAGCTGTGGATGTGACTGGAGTATAAGCAGTGATGTAACTGTAGAATTGTACATGCAGCTGTGGATGTGACTGGAGTATAAGCAGTGATGTAACTGTAGAATTGTACATGCAGCTGTGGATGTGACTGGAGTATAAGCAGTGATGTAAATGTAGAATTGTACATGCAGCTGTGGATGTGACTGGAGTATAAGCAGGACACTGTAGAATTGTACATGCAGCTGTGGATGTGACTGGAGTATAAGCAGTGACGCAACTGTAGAATTGTACATGCAGCTGTGGATGTGACTGGAGTATAAGCAGTGATGTAACTGTAGAATTGTACATGCAGCTGTGGATGTGACTGGAGTATAAGCAGTGACGTAACAGTAGAATTGTACATGCAGCTGTGGATGTGACTGGAGTATAAGCAGTGACGTAACAGTAGAATTGTACATGCAGCTGTGGATGTGACTGGAGTATAAGCAGTGACGTAACTGTAGAATTGTACATGCAGCTGTGGATGTGACTGGAGTATAAGCAGTGACGCAACTGTAGAATTGTACATGCAGCTGTGGATGTGACTGGAGTATAAGCAGTGATGCAACTGTAGAATTGTACATGCAGCTGTGGATGTGACTGGAGTATAAGCAGTGATGTAACTGTAGAATTGTACATGCAGCTGTGGATGTGACTGGAGTATAAGCAGTGACGTAACTGTAGAATTGTACATGCAGCTGTGGATGTGACTGGAGTATAAGCAGTGACGTAACTGTAGAATTGTACATGCAGCTGTGGATGTGACTGGAGTATAAGCAGTGATGTAACTGTAGAATTGTACATGCAGCTGTGGATGTGACTGGAGTATAAGCAGTGATGTAACTGTAGAATTGTACATGCAGCTGTGGATGTGACTGGAGTATAAGCAGTGACGTAACTGTAGAATTGTACATGCAGCTGTGGATGTGACTGGAGTATAAGCAGTGATGTAACTGTAGAATTGTACATGCAGCTGTGGATGTGACAGGAGTATAAGCAGTGACGTAACTGTAGAATTGTACATGCAGCTGTGGATGTGACTGGAGTATAAGCAGTGACGCAACTGTAGAATTGTACATGCAGCTGTGGATGTGACTGGAGTATAAGCAGTGATGTAATGTGAATTGTACATGCAGCTGTGGATGTGACTGGAGTATAAGCAGTGACGTAACTGTAGAATTGTACATGCAGCTGTGGATGTGACTGGAGTATAAGCAGTGACGTAACTGTAGAATTGTACATGCAGCTGTGGATGTGACTGGAGTATAAGCAGTGACGTAACTGTAGAATTGTACATGCAGCTGTGGATGTGACTGGAGTATAAGCAGTGACGTAACTGTAGAATTGTACATGCAGCTGTGGATGTGACTGGAGTATAAGCAGTGACGTAACTGTAGAATTGTACATGCAGCTGTGGATGTGACTGGAGTATAAGCAGTGACGTAACTGTAGAATTGTACATGCAGCTGTGGATGTGACTGGAGTATAAGCAGTGACGTAACTGTAGAATTGTACATGCAGCTGTGGATGTGACTGGAGTATAAGCAGTGACGTAACTGTAGAATTGTACATGCAGCTGTGGATGTGACTGGAGTATAAGCAGTGATGTATTGTAGATTGTACATGCGCTGTGGATGTGACTGGAGTATAAGCAGTGACGTAACTGTAGAATTGTACATGCAGCTGTGGATGTGACTGGAGTATAAGCAGTGACGTAACAGTAGAATTGTACATGCAGCTGTGGATGTGACTGGAGTATAAGCAGTGATGTAACTGTAGAATTGTACATGCAGCTGTGGATGTGACTGGAGTATAAGCAGTGACGTAACAGTAGAATTGTACATGCAGCTGTGGATGTGACTGGAGTATAAGCAGTGACGTAACTGTAGAATTGTACATGCAGCTGTGGATGTGACTGGAGTATAAGCAGTGACGTAACAGTAGAATTGTACATGCAGCTGTGGATGTGACTGGAGTATAAGCAGTGACGTAACTGTAGAATTGTACATGCAGCTGTGGATGTGACTGGAGTATAAGCAGTGACGTAACTGTAGAATTGTACATGCAGCTGTGGATGTGACTGGAGTATAAGCAGTGACGTAACTGTAGAATTGTACATGCAGCTGTGGATGTGACTGGAGTATAAGCAGTGATGTAACTGTAGAATTGTACATGCAGCTGTGGATGTGACTGGAGTATAAGCAGTGATGTAACAGTAGAATTGTACATGCAGCTGTGGATGTGACTGGAGTATAAGCAGTGATGTAACAGTAGAATTGTACATGCAGCTGTGGATGTGACTGGAGTATAAGCAGTGACGTAACAGTAGAATTGTACATGCAGCTGTGGATGTGACTGGAGTATAAGCAGTGACGTAACAGTAGAATTGTACATGCAGCTGTGGATGTGACTGGAGTATAAGCAGTGATGTAACTGTAGAATTGTACATGCAGCTGTGGATGTGACTGGAGTATAAGCAGTGACGTAACTGTAGAATTGTACATGCAGCTGTGGATGTGACTGGAGTATAAGCAGTGACGTAACTGTAGAATTGTACATGCAGCTGTGGATGTGACTGGAGTATAAGCAGTGACGTAACTGTAGAATTGTACATGCAGCTGTGGATGTGACTGGAGTATAAGCAGTGACGTAACAGTAGAATTGTACATGCAGCTGTGGATGTGACTGGAGTATAAGCAGTGATGTAACTGTAGAATTGTACATGCAGCTGTGGATGTGACTGGAGTATAAGCAGTGACGTAACTGTAGAATTGTACATGCAGCTGTGGATGTGACTGGAGTATAAGCAGTGACGTAACAGTAGAATTGTACATGCAGCTGTGGATGTGACTGGAGTATAAGCAGTGATGTAACTGTAGAATTGTACATGCAGCTGTGGATGTGACTGGAGTATAAGCAGTGATGTAACTGTATAATTGTACATGCAGCTGTGGATGTGACTGGAGTATAAGCAGTGATGTAACAGTAGAATTGTACATGCAGCTGTGGATGTGACTGGAGTATAAGCAGTGATGTAACAGTAGAATTGTACATGCAGCTGTGGATGTGACTGGAGTATAAGCAGTGATGTAACTGTAGAATTGTACATGCAGCTGTGGATGTGACAGGAGTATAAGCAGTGACGTAACTGTAGAATTGTACATGCAGCTGTGGATGTGACTGGAGTATAAGCAGTGATGCAACTGTAGAATTGTACATGCAGCTGTGGATGTGACTGGAGTATAAGCAGTGACGTAACTGTAGAATTGTACATGCAGCTGTGGATGTGACTGGAGTATAAGCAGTGACGTAACTGTAGAATTGTACATGCAGCTGTGGATGTGACTGGAGTATAAGCAGTGACGTAACTGTAGAATTGTACATGCAGCTGTGGATGTGACTGGAGTATAAGCAGTGACGTAACTGTAGAATTGTACATGCAGCTGTGGATGTGACTGGAGTATAAGCAGTGACGTAACTGTAGAATTGTACATGCAGCTGTGGATGTGACTGGAGTATAAGCAGTGACGTAACTGTAGAATTGTACATGCAGCTGTGGATGTGACTGGAGTATAAGCAGTGACGTAACTGTAGAATTGTACATGCAGCTGTGGATGTGACTGGAGTATAAGCAGTGACGTAACTGTAGAATTGTACATGCAGCTGTGGATGTGACTGGAGTATAAGCAGTGACGTAACTGTAGAATTGTACATGCAGCTGTGGATGTGACTGGAGTATAAGCAGTGACGTAACTGTAGAATTGTACATGCAGCTGTGGATGTGACTGGAGTATAAGCAGTGACGTAACTGTAGAATTGTACATGCAGCTGTGGATGTGACTGGAGTATAAGCAGTGACGTAACTGTAGAATTGTACATGCAGCTGTGGATGTGACTGGAGTATAAGCAGTGACGTAACTGTAGAATTGTACATGCAGCTGTGGATGTGACTGGAGTATAAGCAGTGACGTAACAGTAGAATTGTACATGCAGCTGTGGATGTGACTGGAGTATAAGCAGTGACGTAACTGTAGAATTGTACATGCAGCTGTGGATGTGACTGGAGTATAAGCAGTGACGTAACAGTAGAATTGTACATGCAGCTGTGGATGTGACTGGAGTATAAGCAGTGACGTAACTGTAGAATTGTACATGCAGCTGTGGATGTGACTGGAGTATAAGCAGTGACGTAACAGTAGAATTGTACATGCAGCTGTGGATGTGACTGGAGTATAAGCAGTGATGTAACTGTAGAATTGTACATGCAGCTGTGGATGTGACTGGAGTATAAGCAGTGATGTAACTGTAGAATTGTACATGCAGCTGTGGATGTGACTGGAGTATAAGCAGTGATGTAACAGTAGAATTGTACATGCAGCTGTGGATGTGACTGGAGTATAAGCAGTGATGTAACAGTAGAATTGTACATGCAGCTGTGGATGTGACTGGAGTATAAGCAGTGACGTAACAGTAGACTTGTACATGCAGCTGTGGATGTGACTGGAGTATAAGCAGTGACGTAACAGTAGAATTGTACATGCAGCTGTGGATGTGACTGGAGTATAAGCAGTGACGTAACTGTAGAATTGTACATGCAGCTGTGGATGTGACTGGAGTATAAGCAGTGACGTAACTGTAGAATTGTACATGCAGCTGTGGATGTGACTGGAGTATAAGCAGTGACGTAACTGTAGAATTGTACATGCAGCTGTGGATGTGACTGGAGTATAAGCAGTGACGTAGACTGTGAATTGTACATGCAGCTGTGGATGTGACGGAGTATAAGCAGTGACGTAACTGTAGAATTGTACATGCAGCTGTGGATGTGACTGGAGTATAAGCAGTGACGTAACTGTAGAATTGTACATGCAGCTGTGGATGTGACTGGAGTATAAGCAGTGACGTAACAGTAGAATTGTACATGCAGCTGTGGATGTGACTGGAGTATAAGCAGTGATGTAACTGTAGAATTGTACATGCAGCTGTGGATGTGACTGGAGTATAAGCAGTGACGTAACTGTAGAATTGTACATGCAGCTGTGGATGTGACTGGAGTATAAGCAGTGACGTAACTGTAGAATTGTACATGCAGCTGTGGATGTGACTGGAGTATAAGCAGTGATGTAACTGTAGAATTGTACATGCAGCTGTGGATGTGACTGGAGTATAAGCAGTGATGTAACTGTATAATTGTACATGCAGCTGTGGATGTGACTGGAGTATAAGCAGTGATGTAACAGTAGAATTGTACATGCAGCTGTGGATGTGACTGGAGTATAAGCAGTGATGTAACTGTAGAATTGTACATGCAGCTGTGGATGTGACTGGAGTATAAGCAGTGACGTAACTGTAGAATTGTACATGCAGCTGTGGATGTGACTGGAGTATAAGCAGTGATGTAACAGTAGAATTGTACATGCAGCTGTGGATGTGACTGGAGTATAAGCAGTGACGTAACTGTAGAATTGTACATGCAGCTGTGGATGTGACTGGAGTATAAGCAGTGATGTAACAGTAGAATTGTACATGCAGCTGTGGATGTGACTGGAGTATAAGCAGTGATGTAACAGTAGAATTGTACATGCAGCTGTGGATGTGACTGGAGTATAAGCAGTGACGTAACAGTAGAATTGTACATGCAGCTGTGGATGTGACTGGAGTATAAGCAGTGACTTTTATGATAACAGTAGAATTGTACATGCAGCTGTGGATGTGACTGGAGTATAAGCAGTGACGTAACTGTAGAATTATAAATGCAGCTGTGGATGTGACAGGAGTATATGGCTTGATGTAATAAATTAATTGTATTATAGCTTTGAATGTGACTAGAGTATAAGTTGTGATGTAACAAATGAACTGTGAATGCAGCTTTGGATGTGGCTGGAATATAGGACATACGGTATCAGTTGTGAATGTGCTGTAGTTGTGGTCAGAGTATAAGACGTGATATAACAGCTGGTTTGTAGATGTAGCTTTGGTTGTGACTAGAGTATAAGGTATGATGTAATAACTGAATTGTAAATGCAGCTTTGGATGTGACTTGGCATCCCTGTAATACAGTAAAATGTAGAGCAGGATGTCTGCCTCTGAATACAGGATAGTTCAGACACAGACACCACAAGTGCCAGCATTGCCACCCACCCCACCCCCGCGCGTTATGTAATGTGCACAGCTGAGTAATAAGCTGCCTCTTTATCAATACAGAATAGGACAGTCACAGACACCACAAGTGCCAGCATGCCTTGTTTGCTGGATACAAGGAGTTTGTTGGGAGTTGTAGTCCGCCCATTGACTATGAACAGCTAATCCAGTCTGCAGCTCTGAGGCTTCAGGAGATGATCGCTGCTCAGGCCGATCAATACTTAGACAGGAAACATGGCAGACAGGAAGCCGGAGCTGGCAGCCGCCCCTGACATGGTGCTGCACCGGCTGCCTGGAATACCAGTGTCGTCCAGGCCTTTAATATCAATCAGGAGCGGCCGCCGCACTAAACTGTCCCACAAGGCTCAGGATCAGGGTGGACAGTGACCCTGTGATGGCAGGAAACCGCCAGCAGCAGACTGACACATTGTGACGTCACCGGGGTCATCTGCTGTGCATCAGCTCTGGAGGATACAATGTGATGGATTCTCAGATCCTGCTCAGCAGCCTCATCTGCCTATGACGGACCTGGAGGGGTCTCAATAAACCACTCCGAATAACCCCCATAAATCACTGACCCCGCACCCTGGAATACCCCCATAAATCACTGACCCCCCCCCCGCACCCTGGAATACCCCCATAAATCACTGACCCCCCCCCCCCCGCACCCTGGAATACCCCCATAAATCACTGACCCCCCCCGCACCCTGGAATTACCCCCATAAATCACTGACCCCGCACCCTGGAATACCCCCATAAATCACTGACCCCGCACCCTGGAATACCCCCATAAATCACTGACCCCCCCCCACACCCTGGAATTACCCCCATAAATCACTGACCCCCCCCCCCCGCACCCTGGAATACCCCCATAAATCACTGACCCCGCACCCTGGAATACCCCCATAAATCACTGACCCCGCACCCTGGAATACCCCCATAAATCACTGACCCCGCACCCTGGAATACCCCCATAAATCACTGACCCCCCCCCACACCCTGGAATACCCCCATAAATCACTGACCCCGCATCCGGAATTACCCCCATAAATCACTGACCCCCCCCCCCCCCCGCACGCTGGAATACCCCCATAAATCACTGACCCCGCACCCTGGAATACCCCATAAATCACTGACCCCCCCCCGCACCCTGGAATTACCCCCATAAATCACTGACCCCCCCCCCCCCCCCGCACCCTGGAATTACCCCCATAAATCACTGACCCCGCACCCTGGAATACCCCCATAAATCACTGACCCCCCCCCCCGCACCCTGGAATTACCCCCATAAATCACTGACCCCGCACCCTGGAATACCCCCATAAATCACTGACCCCGCACCCTGGAATACCCCCATAAATCACTGACCCCGCACCCTGGAATTACCCCCATAAATCACTGACCCACACCTGTAATAACCCCCATAAATCACTGACCCCCCCCCCCGCACCCTGGAATACCCCCATAAATCACTGACCCCGCACCTGGAATTACCCCCATAAATCACTGACCCCCCCCCCCCGCACCCTGGAATACCCCCATAAATCACTGACCCCGCACCTGGAATTACCCCCATAAATCACTGACCCCCCCCCCCCCGCACCCTGGAATACCCCCATAAATCACTGACCCCGCACCTGGAATTACCCCCATAAATCACTGACCCCCCCCCCCGCACCCTGGAATTACCCCCATAAATCACTGACCCCGCACCCTGGAATACCCCCATAAATCACTGACCCCGCACCTGGAATTACCCCCATAAATCACTGACCCCGCACCCTGGAATACCCCCATAAATCACTGACCCCGCACCCTGGAATACCCCCATAAATCACTGACCCCGCACCCTGGAATACCCCCATAAATCACTGACCCCGCACCCTGGAATACCCCCATAAATCACTGACCCCGCACCCGGAATTACCCCCATAAATCACTGACCCCCCCCTCCCGCACGATGGAATTACCCCCATAAATCACTGACCCGCACCCTGGAATACCCCCATAAATCACTGACCCCCCCCCCGCACCCTGGAATTACCCCCATAAATCACTGACCCCCCCCCCCCCCGCACCCTGGAATTACCCCCATATATCACTGACCCCCCCCCCCGCACCCTGGAATTACCCCCATAAATCACTGACCCCGCACCCTGGAATACCCCCATAAATCACTGACCCACACCTGTAATAACCCCCATAAATCACTGACCCCGCACCCGGAATTACCCCCATAAATCACTGACCCCCCCCCCTCCTGCACCCTGGAAATACCCCCATAAATCACTGACCCGCACCCTGGAATTACCCCCATAAATCACTGACCCCCCCCCCCCCCGCACCCTGGAATTACCCCCATAAATCACTGACCCCCCCCCCCGCACCCTGGAATTACCCCCATAAATCACTGACCCCGCACCCTGGAATACCCCCATAAATCACTGACCCACACCTGTAATAACCCCCATAAATCACTGACCCCGCACCTGGAATTACCCCCATAAATCACTGACCCCGCACCCGGAATTACCCCCATAAATCACTGACCCGCACCCTGGAATACCCCCATAAATCACTGACCCCGCACCTGGAATTACCCCCATAAATCACTGACCCCCCCCCCCGCACCCTGGAATTACCCCCATAAATCACTGACCCCGCACCCGGAATTACCCCCATAAATCACTGACCCGCACCCTGGAATACCCCCATAAATCACTGACCCCGCACCTGGAATTACCCCCATAAATCACTGACCCCGCACCCGGAATTACCCCCATAAATCACTGCCCCCCCCCTCCCGCACCCTGGAATACCCCCATAAATCACTGACCCCGCACCCGGAATTACCCCCATAAATCACTGACCCGCACCCTGGAATACCCCCATAAATCACTGACCCCGCACCTGGAATTACCCCCATAAATCACTGACCCCCCCCCCCCGCACCCTGGAATTACCCCCATAAATCACTGACCCCGCACCCTGGAATACCCCCATAAATCACTGACCCCGCACCCTGGAATACCCCCATAAATCACTGACCCCGCACCCTGGAATACCCCCATAAATCACTGACCCCGCACCCTGGAATACCCCCATAAATCACTGACCCCGCACCCGGAATTACCCCCATAAATCACTGACCCCCCCCTCCCCGCACGCTGGAATACCCCCATAAATCACTGACCCCGCACCTGGAATTACCCCCATAAATCACTGACCCCCCCCCCCCGCACCCTGGAATTACCCCCATAAATCACTGACCCCGCACCCTGGAATACCCCCATAAATCACTGACCCCGCACCTGGAATTACCCCCATAAATCACTGACCCCGCACCCTGGAATACCCCCATAAATCACTGACCCCGCACCCTGGAATACCCCCATAAATCACTGACCCCGCACCCTGGAATACCCCCATAAATCACTGACCCCGCACCCTGGAATACCCCCATAAATCACTGACCCCGCACCCGGAATTACCCCCATAAATCACTGACCCCCCCCCTCCCGCACGATGGAATTACCCCCATAAATCACTGACCCGCACCCTGGAATACCCCCATAAATCACTGACCCCCCCCCACACCCTGGAATTACCCCCATAAATCACTGACCCCCCCCCCCCCGCACCCTGGAATTACCCCCATATATCACTGACCCCCCCCCCCGCACCCTGGAATTACCCCCATAAATCACTGACCCCGCACCCTGGAATACCCCCATAAATCACTGACCCACACCTGTAATAACCCCCATAAATCACTGACCCCGCACCCGGAATTACCCCCATAAATCACTGACCCCCCCCCCCTCCTGCACCCTGGAAATACCCCCATAAATCACTGACCCGCACCCTGGAATTACCCCCATAAATCACTGACCCCCCCCCCCCGCACCCTGGAATTACCCCCATAAATCACTGACCCCCCCCCCCCGCACCCTGGAATTACCCCCATAAATCACTGACCCCGCACCCTGGAATACCCCCATAAATCACTGACCCACACCTGTAATAACCCCCATAAATCACTGACCCCGCACCTGGAATTACCCCCATAAATCACTGACCCCGCACCCGGAATTACCCCCATAAATCACTGACCCGCACCCTGGAATACCCCCATAAATCACTGACCCCGCACCTGGAATTACCCCCATAAATCACTGACCCCCCCCCCCCCCGCACCCTGGAATTACCCCCCATAAATCACTGACCCCGCACCCGGAATTACCCCCATAAATCACTGACCCGCACCCTGGAATACCCCCATAAATCACTGACCCCGCACCTGGAATTACCCCCATAAATCACTGACCCCGCACCCGGAATTACCCCCATAAATCACTGACCCCCCCCCCTCCCGCACCCTGGAATACCCCCATAAATCACTGACCCCGCACCCGGAATTACCCCCATAAATCACTGACCCGCACCCTGGAATACCCCCATAAATCACTGACCCCGCACCTGGAATTACCCCCATAAATCACTGACCCCCCCCCCCCGCACCCTGGAATTACCCCCATAAATCACTGACCCCGCACCCTGGAATACCCCCATAAATCACTGACCCCGCACCCTGGAATACCCCCATAAATCACTGACCCCGCACCCTGAATACCCCCATAAATCACTGACCCCGCACCCTGGAATACCCCCATAAATCACTGACCCCGCACCCGGAATTACCCCCATAAATCACTGACCCCCCCCCCGCACGCTGGAATTACCCCCATAAATCACTGACCCGCACCCTGGAATACCCCCATAAATCACTGACCCCCCCCGCACCCTGGAATTACCCCCATAAATCACTGACCCCCCCCCCGCACCCTGGAATTACCCCCATATATCACTGACCCCCCCCCCCGCACCCTGGAATTACCCCCATAAATCACTGACCCCGCACCCTGGAATACCCCCATAAATCACTGACCCACACCTGTAATAACCCCCATAAATCACTGACCCCGCACCCGGAATTCCCCCATAAATCACTGACCCCCCCCCTCCTGCCCCTGGAAATCCCCCATAAATCCTGCCCGCCCCTGGAATTCCCCCATAAATCACTGCCCCCCCCCGCCCCTGGAATCCCCCATAAACCTGCCCCCCCCCCGCCCCTGATTCCCCCATAAACCTGCCCGCCCCTGAATCCCCCATAAACCTGCCCACACCTGTAACCCCCATAAACCTGCCCCGCACCTGGAATTACCCCCATAAATCACTGACCCCGCACCCGGAATTACCCCCATAAATCACTGACCCGCACCCTGGAATACCCCCATAAATCACTGACCCCGCACCTGGAATTACCCCCATAAATCACTGACCCCCCCCCCGCACCCTGGAATTACCCCCATAAATCACTGACCCCGCACCCGGAATTACCCCCATAAATCACTGACCCGCACCCTGAATACCCCCATAAATCACTGACCCCGCACCTGGAATTACCCCCATAAATCACTGACCCCGCACCCGGAATTACCCCCATAAATCACTGACCCCCCCCCTCCGGAATACCCCCATAAATCACTGACCCCGCACCCGGAATTACCCCCATAAATCACTGACCCGCACCCTGGAATACCCCCATAAATCACTGACCCCGCACCTGGAATTACCCCCATAAATCACTGACCCCCCCCCGCACCCTGGAATTACCCCCATAAATCACTGACCCCGCACCCGGAATTACCCCCATAAATCACTGCCCGCCCCTGGAATCCCCCATAAACACTGCCCCCCCCCCGCCCCTGGAACCCCCAAAACCTGCCCCGCCCTGGAATCCCCCATAATCACTGCCCCCCCCCCCCCGCCCCTGAATTACCCCCATAAATCACTGACCCCGCACCCGGAATTACCCCCATAAATCACTGACCCGCACCCTGGAATACCCCCATAAATCACTGACCCCGCACCCGGAATTACCCCCATAAATCACTGACCCCGCACCCTGGAATACCCCCATAAATCACTGACCCACACCTGTAATGACCCCCATAAATCACTGACCCCGCACCCGGAATTACCCCCATAAATCACTGACCACGCACCCTGGAATACCCCCCATAAATCACTGACCCCGCACCCTGTAATACCCACCCATAAATCACTAAGCCCCCCCGCACCCTGGAATTACCCCCATAAATCACTGACCCCGCACCCGGAATTACCCCCATAAATCACTGACCACGCACCCTGGAATACCCCCCATAAATCACTAAGCCCCCCGCACCCTGGGATAACCCCCATAAATCACTGACCCACACCTGTAATAACCCCCATAAATCACTGACCCCGCACCCGGAATTACCCCCATAAATCACTGACCCGCACCCTGGAATACCCCCATAAATCACTGACCCCCCCCCCCCCGCACCCTGGAATTACCCCCATAAATCACTGACCCCCCCCCCCCCGCACCCTGGAATTACCCCCATATATCACTGACCCCCCCCCCCCCCGCACCCTGGAATTACCCCCATAAATCACTGACCCCGCACCCTGGAATACCCCCATAAATCACTGACCCACACCTGTAATAACCCCCATAAATCACTGACCCCGCACCCGGAATTACCCCCATAAATCACTGACCCCCCCCCCTCCTGCACCCTGGAAATACCCCCATAAATCACTGACCCGCACCCTGGAATTACCCCCATAAATCACTGACCCCCCCCCCCCGCACCCTGGAATTACCCCCATAAATCACTGACCCCCCCCCCCCCGCACCCTGGAATTACCCCCATAAATCACTGACCCCGCACCCTGGAATACCCCCATAAATCACTGACCCACACCTGTAATAACCCCCATAAATCACTGACCCCGCACCTGGAATTACCCCCATAAATCACTGACCCCGCACCCGGAATTACCCCCATAAATCACTGACCCGCACCCTGGAATACCCCCATAAATCACTGACCCCGCACCTGGAATTACCCCCATAAATCACTGACCCCCCCCCCGCACCCTGGAATTACCCCCATAAATCACTGACCCCGCACCCGGAATTACCCCCATAAATCACTGACCCGCACCCTGGAATACCCCCATAAATCACTGACCCCGCACCTGGAATTACCCCCATAAATCACTGACCCCGCACCCGGAATTACCCCCATAAATCACTGACCCGCACCCTGGAATACCCCCATAAATCACTGACCCCGCACCTGGAATTACCCCCATAAATCACTGACCCCCCCCCCGCACCCTGGAATTACCCCCATAAATCACTGACCCCGCACCCGGAATTACCCCCATAAATCACTGACCCGCACCCTGGAATACCCCCATAAATCACTGACCCCGCACCTGGAATTACCCCCATAAATCACTGACCCCCCCCCCCCCCGCACCCTGGAATTACCCCCATAAATCACTGACCCCGCACCCGGAATTACCCCCATAAATCACTGACCCGCACCCTGGAATACCCCCATAAATCACTGACCCCGCACCCGGAATTACCCCCATAAATCACTGACCCCGCACCCTGGAATACCCCCATAAATCACTGACCCACACCTGTAATAACCCCCATAAATCACTGACCCCGCACCCGGAATTACCCCCATAAATCACTGACCACGCACCCTGGAATACCCCCCATAAATCACTGACCCCGCACCCTGTAATACCCACCCATAAATCACTAAGCCCCCCCGCACCCTGGAATTACCCCCATAAATCAGTGACCCCGCACCCGGAATTACCCCCATAAATCACTGACCACGCACCCTGGAATACCCCCCATAAATCACTAAGCCCCCCCGCACCCTGGGATAACCCCCATAAATCACTGACCCACACCTGTAATAACCCCCATAAATCACTGACCCCGCACCCGGAATTACCCCCATAAATCACTGACCCCCCCCCCCCCCCGCACCCTGGAATTACCCCCATAAATCACTGTCCCCGCACCCGGAATTACCCCCATAAATCACTGACCCCGCACCCTGGAATACCCCCATAAATCACTGACCACGCACCCTGGAATACCCCCATAAATCACTGACCCACACCTGTAATAACCCCTATAAATCACTGACCCCGCACCCTGGAATACCCCCATAAATCACTGACCCCGCACCCTGTAATACCCCCCATAAATCACTAAGCCCCCCCGCACCCTGGGATAACCCCCATAAATCACTGACCCACACCTGTAATAACCCCCATAAATCACTGACCCCGCACCCTGGAATACCCCCCATAAATCACTGACCCGCACCCTGGAATACCCCCATAAATCACTGACCCCGCACCCGGAATTACCCCCATAAATCACTGACCCCCCCCCCCCCCGCACCCTGGAATTACCCCCATAAATCACTGACCCCGCACCCGGAATTACCCCCATAAATCACTGACCCCGCACCCTGGAATACCCCCATAAATCACTGACCCACACCTGTAATAACCCCTATAAATCACTGACCCCGCACCCTGGAATACCCCCATAAATCACTGACCCACACCTGTAATAACCCCCATAAATCACTGACCCCCCCCCCCCCCGCACCCTGGAATTACCCCCATAAATCACTGACCCCGCACCCGGAATTACCCCCCATAAATCACTGACCCCCCCCCCCCCGCACCCTGGAATTACCCCCATAAATCACTGACCCCGCACCCGGAATTACCCCCATAAATCACTGACCCCGCACCCTGGAATACCCCCATAAATCACTGACCCACACCTGTAATAACCCCTATAAATCACTGACCCCGCACCCGGAATTACCCCCATAAATCACTGACCCCGCACCCTGGAATACCCCCATAAATCACTGACCCACACCTGTAATAACCCCTATAAATCACTGACCCCGCACCCTGGAATACCCCCATAAATCACTGACCCACACCTGTAATAACCCCCATAAATCACTGACCCCCCCCCCCCCGCACCCTGGAATTACCCCCATAAATCACTGACCACGCACCCTGGAATACCCCCCATAAATCACTGACCACGCACCCTGGAATACCCCCCATAAATCTCTGACCCCGCATCCTGTAATACCCCCCATAAATCACTAAGCCCCCCCGCACCCTGGGATAACCCCCATAAATCACTGACCCACACCTGTAATAACCCCCATAAATCACTGACCCCGCACCCTGGAATACCCCCCATAAATCACTGACCCGCACCCTGGAATACCCCCATAAATCACTGACCCCGCACCCGGAATTACCCCCATAAATCACTGACCCCCCCCCCCCCCGCACCCTGGAATTACCCCCATAAATCACTGACCCCGCACCCGGAATTACCCCCATAAATCACTGACCACGCACCCTGGAATACCCCCCATAAATCACTGACCCCGCACCCTGGAATACCCCCCATAAATCACTGACCCACACCTGTAATAAACCCCATAAATCACTGACCCACACCTGTAATAACCCCCATAAATCACTGACCCCGCACCCTGAAATTACCCCCTAAATCACTGACCCCACACCTGTAATAACCCCCATAAATTACTTATCCGCACACTAGAATACCCCAGACCACTAAACTAATACAGACCCCAGACCAGACACCCTAAACTAATACAAACCCCAGACCAGACCCCTAAACTAATACAGACCCCAGACCAGACCCCTAAACTAATACAGACCCCAGACCAGACCCCTAAACTAATACAGACCCCAGACCAGACCCCTAAACGAATACAGACCCCAGACCAGACCCCTAAACTAATACAGACCCCAGACCAGACCCCTAAACTAATACAGACCCCATACCAGACCCCTAAACTAATACAGACCCCAGGCCAGACCCCTAAACGAATACAGACCCCAGACCGGACCCCTAAACTAATACAGACCTCAGAACAGACCCCTAAACTAATACAGACCAGACCAGACCCCTAAACGAATACAGACCCCAGACCAGACCCCTAAACTAATACAGACCCCAGACCAGACCCCTAAACTAATACAGACCCCAGACCAGACCCCTAAACTAATACAGACCCCAGACCAGACCCCTAAACTAATACAGAGCCCAGACCAGACCCCTAAACTAATACAGAGCCCAGACCAGACTCCTAAACTAATACAGACCCCAGACCAGAGCCCTAAACTAATACAGACCCCAGACCAGACCCCTAAACTAATACAGACACCAGACCAGACTCCTAAACTAATACAGAGCCCAGACCAGACCCCTAAACTAATACAGACCCCAGACCAGAGCCCTAAACTAATACAGACCCCAGACCAGACCCCTAAACTAATACAGACCCCAGACCAGACCCCTAAACTAATACAGACCCCAGACCAGACCCCTAAACTAATACAGACCCCAGACCAGAGCCCTAAACTAATACAGACCCCAGACCAGACCCCTAAACTAATACAGACCCCAGACCAGACCCCTAAACTAATACAGACCCCAGACCAGACCTCTAAACTAATACAGACCCCAGACCAGACCCCTAAACTAATACAGACCCCAGACCAGACCCCTAAACTAATACAGACCCCAGACCAGACCCCTAAACTAATACAGACCCCAGACCAGACCCCTAAACTAATACAGACCCTAGATAGTAGTTATATATTCTTGTACATAGGAGTAGTATTATAGTAGTTATATTCTTGTACATAGGAGCTAGTATTATAGTAGATATATTCTTGTACATAGGAGCTGTATTATAGTAGTTATATTCTTGTACATAGGAGCAGTATTATAGTAGTTATATTCTTGTACATAGGAGCAGTATTATAGTAGTTATATTCTTGTACATAGGAGGCAGTATTATAGTAGATATATTCTTGTACATAGGAGTAGTATTATAGTAGTTATATTCTTGTACATAGGAGGCAGTATTATAGTAGTTATATTCTTGTACATAGGAGGTAGTATTATAGTAGTTATATTCTTGTACATAGGAGGTAGTATTATAGTAGTTATATTCTTGTACATAGGAGCAGTATTATAGTAGTTATATTCTTGTACATAGGAGAGTATTATAGTAGATATATTCTTGTACATAGGGCTGTATTATAGTAGTTATATTCTTGTACATAGGAGTATTATAGTAGTTATATTCTTGTACATAGGTAGTATTATAGTAGTTATATTCTTGTACATAGGAGGTAGTATTATAGTAGATATATTCTTGTACATAGGGCTGTATTATAGTAGTTATATTCTTGTACATAGGAGCAGTATTATAGTAGTTATATTCTTGTACATAGGAGGTAGTATTATAGTAGTTATATTCTTGTACATAGGAGCAGTATTATAGTAGATATATTCTTGTACATAGGGCTGTATTATAGTAGTTATATTCTTGTACATAGGAGCAGTATTATAGTAGTTATATTCTTGTACATAGGGGGCAGTATTATAGTAGTTATATTCTTGTACATAGGAGGTAGTATTATAGTAGTTATATTCTTGTACATAGGAGGTAGTATTATAGTAGTTATATTCTTGTACATAGGGGGCAGTATTATAGTAGTTATATTCTTGTACATAGGGGTAGTATTATAGTAGTTATATTCTTGTACATAGGGGCAGTATTATAGTAGTTATATTCTTGTACATAGGAGCAGTATTATAGTAGTTATATTCTTGTACATAGGAGGTAGTATTATAGTAGTTATATTCTTGTACATAGGAGCAGTATTATAGTAGTTATATTCTTGTACATAGGAGCAGTATTATAGTAGTTATATTCTTGTACATAGGAGTAGTATTATAGTAGTTATATTCTTGTACATAGGAGTAGTATTATAGTAGTTATATTCTTGTACATAGGAGGTAGTTTTATAGTAGTTATATTCTTGTACATAGGAGCAGTATTATAGTAGTTATATTCTTGTACATAGGAGTAGAATTATAGTAGTTATATTCTTGTATATAGGAGCAGTATTATAGTAGTTATATTCTTGTACATAGGAGCAGTATTATAGTAGTTATATTCTTGTACATAGGAGCAGTATTATAGTAGTTATATTCTTGTACATAGGGGGCAGTATTACAGGCAGACTGACACCATCTGCAGAGGACAATGCTGAGCGCTGTTTATAGAATATGAAGTGTTTGCTCTTTTCTGAGACATGAGTTGCAGAATATATCAGGAATGTTCCGGATGATTTCCATCTCACAGCTCAGTGTTTGTCTACAGATGAAATGACTTTTATACATTGATGTGGAGACATATTGACTTTTTTCTGCTTGTGAACGTGCGGCGCGATTGCCCGGCGGTCATGTAATTAATGCTCCGTCCCTCTATAAATATCACCGCTGTTTTGTATCCGTCTATTATATCAGGAGTCTCCAGCCGTGCGGCCGCTCTCCGTGTTATCATTAATCTATCAGTGATTGTTCCTCTCAGTCGGTGACTTTTTGTTGTTTCAGCTCGTACATTAGAGTGAAGTGTAACATTGGGACATAAAGTGCGCCCCCTATAGTAAGACTAGAGTGTGAAAAGTGGCGCATTTATCAAGTAATGTTTGTAATCTAAGTAGTGTAACCGCTGAGAAGTGATGTGCGCCATTTTTATCAAATCCTTTTTTCTTTGTAAGCCTTGTTGTGAATGAACGCCTCGCAGGGGGGCGGCCAAAAACTATGGAATAAAAAGTGGCGTATACGTGTGAGAGCCATGATGTGGTGTAAGGAGAGACGGGACGTCGTTCGGCGTTAGTTCCATGACACATATAATACATTATTCTACCACAATTCAGTCGCCATAAGTGGCGCCACATCCACCGCTGTGATTAGGAGCGACCGTGGGACGTCGATCGGATGATTCGGCCGTTTATAAAAACTTTTTAAATCATTGTCTGATGCATTAAAAAAAAAAAAAAAAAAATCACCACCAGCAAGAAAGGAATCTAAGGGTCGTGAAACCAGACGTGGTATCTGTAGGACGCGCTGCGATTCGTAGCCTTCGCTTAGGGCAGAGACTTCACCGACAGTGAATGAAGTTTACTATATAATGTGGGTCAGTAATGATGAGGAACGTTCCCATTTATCCATTGACCCCCCCAGCGGTATGATCTGTATTCAGATCCCAGGACTTGACGTCTCGCTTTGACAGACGCCGTTTTGGCAGTTCCCAGTCTGAGGAATCCGTCCGCATTGTTGCGCCGCGCTCGTCCGGGCTGAAAGGGCCATGAACTTGAAAGCGGCATCATGAAAGGCCTGCGTGTAGGAAGGGATTAGCCGGCCCTGGCATAACGCAGGCGGGGGATGAGCCAGGACCCCTCATTCATGGCCTGCGTCCCCCCGGCCTACTTGTATACGCATTGTGCACTTGGCGGTGAGCGTCGGCCTTCCCGTGAGCGCACACTCTCATGTCTTACATTCCGGCGCGGCTTTCAGGAGGATTTTCTCCTTTCATGATCCTTTGATAATGGAGTTTGTCAGAAGCCTTTTCATGTTGTCATTGATGGAGCCGGATTATTGTTCCTCTGGCTAACCCTTTACATGCTGAGGGCGCCCGGGAAGGGCCTGATTTTTTAAACCTAATACTGTTTTGTTTTTTGTTTTTTTTTAATTTAAATTCTACATTTTTAATATTAGTTGATTATATTTTATTCCCTTTATTTCTGTCATTATTATTTTTATATTCTCCACATTTCGTCGTCCTGGGCCCCGTATCTGAGCATCACTTTAGGAGACACAGAGCGCTGACAAGCTGCGGCTCGGGGAGACCCAGCGCACCCATATACTGTATGGCCACATGTCATGCCACATTTCTCTGTAGTGGCCACTGCCGAGGACATGCGCAACCCAAAACAACTTCCTTCATTAAGTCAACGGTCATAGTAAAGGTGATGAGAGGACCCCTTTAAGGGTCTGTTCACACATGGCCGCTTTTATCATCGGAGCTCCTTCCATTTTTACAAGATTGGAGAAACAGCAAAGTGGGGCCAGTATGGCAGAGATGTGGGCCGTGCGCCAATGATAAGTCGCTTGTATGGCACATGTAATACTATATATATATACTGTACTATAGTGATCAATAGAGGGGAACGCGGATCCCTAGTAAAATATTACTGCAATATCTGGGAGACGCATCACACACAACCGCAAAGCGCCATACACACGGGGAATCCGTTCCAAGACTCTGTATATCATAGTGATCTATAGTGATCTGCGATTCTGGGCGTCCCCGCCTCCTCGCGACTCTACTATCCATATAAAGTACGGAATGGTGAAATCGGGCGGCCGAGACTCCTCCCACCACTGGTCACTACCATGTTGTTCTGACTGGGATCAGCCTGGGAAATCCGGCCGATGTACAGAGCAGATTTTTTGGTCCAGATTCCCCCCATGTGTATGAGGCCTAATACAATGGTGCAGATATGATAGACAAAAACTGAAGGCTGTGCTGCTGACACAGGAGCGTGCCTCGTTACAGTGTGTCTGCAATATGGTTCTATTCAGGGAGATTTTTCGCAGCTGTTTTGCCTCCGTGGGGCATCCATCAGAGCAAATATAGGACATATCAAAAAACTGGTCGTGTGAATAGCCCCATTGACATGAGTGGAATTTAATGCAGCTGTGATGGCCGTGACATAGTGTGAAAATGGCTTAAACAAACAAGTCACTCTGAATGTGAACAATCACTGACAGCAAGCAGAGGTCTGGAAAAAGATGAGGAATTGGAAGACAAGGAAACAGGGCAGATTCATGTCACTGTGTAAGAGCAAAATGGTTTTTGTTGCCCGTAGCAACCAATCACATCACATAGCAACCAATCACATCACAGCTTTCATGTTGTATTCAGCGCTAGAAAAATGAAAGCTGTTCTGTGACTGGTTGCTATGGGCAACTAAGGCAGATTTTCTCTGAGGGGGCAGATTGTGTGACTGGTCTTTGTTGCCCATACTAACCAATGACAGCGCAGCTCTCATTTTTCAAAGGCACTTTAAGAAGTGAAAGCAGTGTTGTGATTGGTCGCTATGGGCAACAAAGACCATTTAGCTTTCTCTACCTGATTGTGGACAATTCCTCTAAGATGGGAAATGTCGTTGTGTAATGGCGGCCTGGCGACTCGTCCTGAGGGTCCCAGCGAGGTGATGGGCCCAGGGTGGGTGGTATAGGTGTAGCCCCCGGCTGAGGCCTTGCTGCCATTTCCTGACCCTCGGCCGCTCGCATCAGCACACAGAAGCCCCTTGTGAAGGGGTCTGGGCCCGGGGGCTGCGGTTTTACAGGAGGTCTCTCCTTCCCATTAGTGGGCTCTGTATGGGGCGGGGGTTGTGACCACAGACCCCATAGTCAGCGGGTGTGAATCTGCCCCTTCTCCAGTCACATCCAGATCTGCAAGGCTTCACAATCTGAGGGTTCAAGGTCTATACAGCACTGTAGAATAGTGACTGCAGCTCTGGGTGGGATTGGAGTCGGAGATATAATGTAACAGTAGATTTGTGGCTGCAGGTCTGGGTGTGATTGGAGTCAGATATAATGTAACAGTAGATTTGTAGCTGCAGCTCTGGGTGTGATTGGAGTCGGATATAATGTAACAGTAGATTTGTGACTGCAGCTCTGGGTGGGATTGGAGTCGGGATATAATGTAACAGTAGATTTGTAGCTGCAGCTCTGGGTGGGATTGGAGTCGGACATAATGTAACAGTAGATTTGTGGCTGCAGCTCTGGGTGTGATTGGAGTCTGATATAATGTAACAGTAGATTTGTGGCTGCAGCTCTGGGTGTGATT
>CAMRHE010001459.1:0-96064 GCA_947044405.1 Leptodactylus fallax | reverse complement strand
ATTTATCTTGTGAACCCGGCACTCACTGGCGGTGAGTGTGGTTTTTATATGAAAGAAGACTCAGGTGTGGCCACAGCGGTATTGGCGCACTGAGGATCTTTCACATTGGTGGCAGCGTAGTGGGATCTTAGGATAAACGGCGTGTGTTGGTGACCTTTATCACTCACATGCTGGGGATTATGGTAATCCTATGAGACAAGCTCGGTATTAAAGCAAGCATTAAGAGACAGTGAAAGTTTGATACAGTGCTGTTCCCCTCCCTTACTCTTTGTATTCTATCCTATCTTTTATTTGGTAAATACCAGTGGATGGCTAGTGGGCTCAGAAGCAGAGCTCCAGAACTGCTGAACCAGGCTTTTGGAGATCCTGAGCGTATGGCTGAAATGGAAGCAGCCACAGCCATGCAGAGAATCGAGCAGAGTCTTGATTTTGGGGCTAGGCCTGGAAGTGCAGCAAGCAGCCCGGTCCCAAGAATTACTTCACCAGGAGAGATCAGTAACCCCAACCTTGTAGGGGGAATGGTTTCATACTGGCAAACCGCCCTGCAGCAAGTAGGCACCAGTGACCCTAACACATACCTGCAGGTGTTGGACCGTTTTCTGGAAGCTGTCAAACAAGAACGAGAGAGGAAGGCTGCTGAGCGACAGGCAGAGAGAGAGTATCAGCTTGAGCTGAAGAGGCTGGAAATCTCCCAGCAGGCGCAAACTCCAATCACCCTGCAGAGACCCTCAAGTTGGAAGGAGAAGCCAGGCCGGAGTTCATCACAGCCGTCTGTCGTCAGGTCGGGTGAGACAAACTATGCCCCGGGTGGTCCCTCCCCTGTCCCAAGAACTCTGGGCGCCCGGGTGACCTTTTCCAAACCCCAAGGGGAGGTGCGGTGGGGCCATGCCTGTAACCAGACCGGACATTTCAAGGAGGAGTGCCCCATCCGCCCTGAGAACTTCCCTGTTTCCCAAGCCACAGCAGGTGGCCCATCTGTGTATCTGGACTGGGGGTGCAGAAAAAGGAATGCGGACTGTGGGACTATTGACTGATTTTCCTGCTAATGTACTGTTGGGAACTGATTTAGGACCTATGATTCCCAATATGGGGTGGGGAGCACCCCAATTTACTGTGATAAACTGTCGATGATTAATGCTGATAATGTGTCTGTCATATCTGCAGAGAGGGCCCGTAACCCCCTCTCTGAGATACTTCCCATGGCAGTCAATGTAAATGCTAATGAGTTTCCTTCAGCTGAGAGCAGGGAATATGCCAATGAGCTTCCTGCAACCCAGCTCAGCAAAAATGTTATTGATGCTTTGTTCACTCCCGTGCTAGGAGCCAATGAGACCTTGTCTGTAGACACACCCACATCTGCGGGGGTGTCTCCCTCCCCAGCTTGTTAACATGTCTACTACAGATCTCATTGAGGCCCGGTGTGAATTAACAATTGCTAATGAAGGTACTGTCAATGTAATTGCCAATGCTTGTTGTGAAAGTGTACAGGGTAGCTCTTCTGAGTCACTGGAAGCGACTTCTACTATTTCGCCCAGTGCATCCGATGAGCACCCAACTGCTGACCATGTACCAGGTGGTCAGGTAGGCTATGGGGATCTTATGGCCGATCCAGGTGAGGGACGGACTGCTGGTAGTGCAGTGTTAGCCCGCAGCCAGAGTGCTACAAGGGTGGAGGGCGTTCCGACCCTTGAACTGTTGCCTACACCACCTGGAGTCGGTGCTGAGACCGCCATGACTAGCCTCACCCCCTTGAAGCTGGAGGAGTCCGGCCAGTATGAGACATACACGTCTCTTATGTCCAGTTCTGTTCCAGGAGTGCCCATGGCCCAAGTGCAGATGGCATGGGGTACTGGAGGTGTGATCCAAGAAGGGGGTATGTCAAATGTATTACCTGTCAATGTATTGTGGGGGGATGTTTTGGGGAAGCATGATCTCAGTCATTTGCCCAAGTTATCACCATCACCCACCCAAGTACAGGAGGGACAGGATGTAGGCTTGGAAGTAAAGGGGGAGGTGCAGAATCCCCTAGAACTCTCCCAACTAGCGGCTAGTGTGAGAGGGACCCTGAGAGACCGCCGGGATGGGGTATCTGAATTGGTATCCCAAAGACTTGGGGTCATGAGTGTAAAACTACGGGATACCCGCACTCAGAAAGCAGACCCAGAACAGGCAGGAGGTAGCCAAGTGTACGTGGCTCAGAGCCTGGGCCTTAGAAGCGTCCCTAGTCAGACTAGAGAGCCAGAAGGGTCCGGCAGCTATGTAACATGCACCTCTCTTTTGTCTCACTCCAGCCAAGAGTTCAGAGATGCTGTCCAAGCTGACCCTAGTCTGGACATATTGAAGGCGCGTGCCGCTCAACCACCCTCGGAGTCTGACAAGGCCCGAGTCTGCTGGGACCCCGGGGGGAGGTGAGGAAGCCTTTGGGGCCAGAGCCTGAGAAGCTAGAAGTGGAGGTGCTTTCAGAAGAGGGGCGTAGGCCCCTACTTCCTGCAAGCCCCATCTAAAGGGGGAGGTGTGATGATTCTGCTTAAATATGGCTATAACTCAGAGATGTATTTTGATCTCTGGGTATATTATCTCCCTTCTTACCTGCATTTGTTCATAATGTGCGCAGCTATAAGCCTAGGTGTATATTGGCAGTAGTAGCAACCTGGAACAATAGGGCTTTGTATCCATCCCAGCAGGGCTCCATTGTATTCCTACACAGTCCTGGCTGATCAAACAAACATGCATTGTCCAGCCTGCACTGGTTGATCAGATATGGCTCATAACATTGTATCATTCCACTTGGTCTCAGCTCTTTGCAAAGAATCTGGATGAGTGCATGTTTCAATCAGACTTGCTGCCGCCGGTGACCTCATTCTGGGAGGTGGCATAAAGGGTATAAAAGATGAGGTAAGAGGCAATGGGAGGAGATTGGGCTGAGACCATCACAGACTACAGAGTTATTACAGACAGACCATGAGGAGAGGCTGCTGTGATGAGCATGCAGGTTGGAATGCTGCTGCTTACTATGATCAGACTACAAGAGACTATTACTGAGAGACTGTGAAGAGCATGCAGGCTGGATTATTGTATTAATGCCACATGCTAACAAGCCTCCACTGGTTATTCACACATGACAGAGCATGTGTGAGTGTTGGACTATAGAGCCACATCAAGGAGATGCGTGGTAAAGTAACTATTTCAATTTTAGTCCCTTTTATTTCATTGCACTGTATCTTGTAACTAGTAACTGTTAATGCTTGTATATATCTGCATATCTGTTCTGAACTGCATGTGTTAGATGTTAATACCGACCCATTTAGGGGTTAATAAATATATAAAATTTAGAAAGCTTGTCTTGTATTTATCTTGTGAACCCGGCACTCACTGGGGGTGAGTGTGGTTTTTATATGAAAGAAGACTCAGGTGTGGCCACAGCGGTGTTGGCGCACTGAGGATCTTTCACAGGGGGGTATATTAAAGGGGTTGTCCAGGCATAATATGTTATGGTTTATCCTCAGGATAGGCCATAGATATCTGATCTGTACGGGGCTGACCCCGGACCAATCAACTGTACGGAGCCACTTCTGGCGCCCGTCCTGTACACAATACAGGGCCAGAAGCAGAAAGCTCTGTCCACTGTGTATTAGCCGGGCACCTTCACTGCATCTCAGCACTTATTGAAGTCAGTAGGAGCTGAGCTGCAGTGAAGGCGCCGGGAGACTAAACAGCGGATGGATCTTTCTGCTTCCAGCCCTGTGTTGTGTACAGAACGGGTGCCGGAAGTGGCTCCGAACAGCTGATAGGGCCGTATGTCAGCCCCATACTGATCAGGTATTTATGGCCTATGCTGACCATAGGCCACAAAAAAGATTAACCCTGGACAACCCCTTTAATATGCCCCACACAGTTTAATGCCCCCCCCCCCACAGGATGTTAGCCCCCATCACTGCTCCCACACAATATAATGGCTCCATCACTGTTCCCTACAGTATGGGGGACCAGTGAAGAGGCCACCGTATGGAGGGACCAGTGGAGTGGCCATAAAAAAATTTGGCCCAGACGACCCCTTAAAAGAGGTTGTCCATAAACTAGAGCAACCACTGTGGCGGCTGCCAGGGAGGTGTAAAAATAATTTTTTTTTTTAAAAAAAGCATACTCACCTGTCCCCAGCACCCGGTTGTCCCCTGCCTATGTCTGTTCGGTCTCATGGTGGCCCCTCATTTCTGGAAATCCTGTACCTAATTGGTCTTAGCGGTCACATGAGGTGCAGAACTCCCAGCAAGGAGTCGCCGGCACGAGACTGAATGGACACTGGCAGAGGACAACGGAGCACCAGGGACAGGTGAGTATGTTTTATTTTTTTATTTTATACCTCCCGCAAGGGACATGGGTTGCGCCAATTCCTGGACAACCTCTTCAAAGAATTTATCCATCTTTCTAATATTGATGGCCTGTCCTTAGGATAGGCCAGCAATATTACATCTGCGATGATACAACAGCCAGGACCTCTGCAGATCAGCTTTTCCAGAACAGTGCGGCTACAGGTAACAATTCTAGGAGCCATGCTGTTCACTTGCCATACAGGATGTAGCAGTGGGTTTAGGTAGTGCAGTGGTGCACATGGTATGGCGGGTGAGCAACATGGCTCCCAACATGTTATTACCTTTAGCCGCCCTGTCTCGGTACCGCTGATCTGCAGGGGTCCTGATGGTGGGCCCCTAGAATCAATTCCACTGGTGGGCCCTAGACATCCCAGTCCGACACTGCCCATAGGCTATACATTTTTTAGAAAAACCCATGTAAAAATGCATACAGTTTTAAAAAGAGCAGGTATTTTGCTATTTTAATCACTTATTGACTAGAAAGGCAACACACATTTGCCCTTTTTAAACATGCACGTGTTTTTACATGCGTTTTTGAAATGCATTTTTAAAGCGTGCCTCCAGTTTTTTTTTCATACACGAATAGTGCATTTAAATATAATAAACTTTGTAATATATCAGAGAGGGAGGGAGGTATATCAACCTGGCATCGAACCGTTGTTATGGATAAGAAGTGTTATCCACAACAATCTTTAGTATTATGGAGCTAAAACTTTTTTGATATAAATAAAGAACAGTATTGGGATGCCGAAGCCTTCTAAATCACTATTTTATTTCTTTATATAAGATTTTATTAAAATTTTGAGCATTTTACAAAAACTCAATAAGAGAAAACTGCAGATGTAAATGAAGGTAATAAAATAAGCGATACATCAAAAGTGTGTGAAATACAAGTTCATGTGGCTATATGTCCCAAAAAACTAGGTCATTAATCAATAGAAAAGAAAATATAGATGTCATTCCCCAAAGATAGACAGTCAGCCATATAGAGAAACATACAGTGTCACATTGGATTAATATATGACCAGTGACTGCAGAATATTCCAAATAAACAGATATAGGCCACATGAGAAAAAAAGAAAGAGAAAAAAAAGAAGGGGGGAGAGGGAAAAGAATGAGAAAAAAAAATTGGCTCCCCCACTCCCACTCGGCCATTAGCAACCTCGCTAAAAAAAACATGCTCCATATAAAGAACACATTTTGGCTTTGCTGATGTCTGTTTTAGTAAATATATGCATTCCCCATCATCTTTCTATCTTCCATCTGGACCAATGATTGCAATCACAAATGCTTTGGTAATAAGATCTTCATTTATTTTGCTTGCAATGAAAACCATCATTCCATTTTCTGCATTCTGCCTTCCCCTGTTATTCCTCCTGAAAGTATTTGACTAAAGTGGCAAGAGGGAGTTACCATTCCTCCTACTAAAGGGGAGTGTACGTACATAGTCTATACCTGTCAGTCTGGCAATGAAGAGTCCAAGAAAAGATGCTTCAGAACAGTTTTGTCATAAGGTATACATGTTTACTAAAATGGAAATGCGTCAATTGGTCACAGGTCCTCATTAACCCCTTCCTGCTAAGCACCATAATAGTACAGCAATCTCATGCAACAGGCATATAAAAGCAAGTTTAAAACATAAATTAATAATAAAACGTTTTAAAAACCCTTTTTGATTTAACCCCTTATCGACAAAGGGCGTACTATTAAGAGAAGAGAGCGGGCCACATCCGGCCCTCTAACTATCTCTGACCGGCCCGTGTGGTGATAGGTGATGCATCGGCAGCTACGTATTGTGTTATTGCAATAAGCAGCTGCTGATACTTTTTTACTCACCTGTCCACACTCCTGTTCTGGCCGCCCTCCGCTACCTCCTCTAGGCGGCGCTACACTGACGTCACGATGCTGAACAACGCCGTGACGCTATGTACAACGTCCCAACCTTCTTCAGCGTCGGCAACAGTGCACCCTGGAGGAGGCAGAACTGGAGCGCGGACAGGTGAGTAAAAGTATCAGCCACTACTCTGTGTGGCGGTGGGGAGATACAGTAACAGGGGGTCATATACTGTGGGTGGGCTTTAAAAAAGGGGTCATACAGTATACTGTGTGGGGGTATAAAATGTGTCATAAACTGTGTGGAGCCCATAAATAGGGGGATCATATGCTGTGTGGGGGGAGTATAAAATGAGCCATAAACTGTGTGGGGGCCATAAAAAGGGGGATCATATGCTGTGTGTGGGGGTAAAATAAAAAAGGGGGTCATACACCGTGTGGGGGGCCAGAAAAAGGGGGTCATATACCTTGTGATTGGCCAAAAAAGGGGGTCATATACTGTGTGATGGGCCAAAAAAGGGGGTCATATACCCTGTGATGGGCCAGAAAAAGGGGGTCATATACCATGTGATGGGCCAGAAAAAGGGGACCCTATACTGTGCGATGAGCCAGAAATACATAGAATACAAATACATATATCAAAAATATAACTTTTTTTACTAGAGCTACAAATATCACAAAATTATGGATATTTCTAGATGTGACACGCCACCCAAGTTAAGTTAGGTTTTTTTTTACGAATTTTGACACACCGAGCCTAAAAGGTTAGCCATCACTGCTCTAGATGTTTAGGCTGAAGGCAAGAGGAGGGAGGAGTAGTGGTAGCTTGCACAGCAGATCTCTTTATGGGAACAGTACCATGCGCAGGCACACTGCCACTCTTTCTTCCTGATCCCAGTGCGAAAACGCAACCAGCCCTTTGGTGTTTTTGGAAGTAGTGATGTGCTAGTACTATTGCACATGCGCATACTTTCATTTTCGGACCCGCCCACTGTGCATGATGATGGCCCTCTAAAACCATTCCAATTTCTCATGTGGCCCCATGGGAAAATTAACTGCCCACCCCTGATCTATAGGAACTGGAAGGTAGAGGGAAGGGGAGTCCATAGCAGTTTGATCATCTTGCACTAAGCCAAGGGTTCCAAATTTTCAGGAAACGGAGGTGGGTGAGTACGATGTATCCAGCTATCTGATATATATCTCTGTATATATATATATAACAGTCATATGAAAAAGTTTGGGCACCCCTATTAATCTTAATCATTTTTAGTTCTAAATATTTGGGTGTTTGCAACAGCCATTTCAATTTGATATATCTAATAACTGATGGACACAGTAATATTTCAGGATTGAAATGAGGTTTATTGTACTAACAGAAAATGTGCAATATGCATTAAACCAAAATTTGACCGGTGCAAAAGTATGGGCACCTCAACAGAAAAGTGACATTAATATTTAGTAGATCCTCCTTTTGCAAAAATAACAGCCTCTAGTCGCTTCCTGTAGCTTTTAATCAGTTCCTGGATCCTGGATGAAGGTATTTTTGACAATTTCTCTTTACAAAACAATTCCAGTTCAGTTAAGTTTGATGGTCGCCGAGCATGGACAGCCCGCTTCAAATTATCCCACAGATGTTCAATGATATTCAGGTCTGGGGACTGGGATGGCCATTCCAGAACATTGTAATTGTTCCTCTGCATGAATGCCTGAGTAGATTTGGAGCTGTGTTTTGGATCATTGTCTTGCTGAAATATCCATCCCCGGCGTAACTTCAAATTTGTCACTGATTCTTGTACATTATTCTCAAGAATCTGCTGATACTAAGTTGAATCCATGCGACCCTCAACTTTAACAAGATTCCCGGTGCCGGCATTGGCCACACAGCCCCAAAGCATGATGGAACCTCCACCAAATTTTACAGTGGGTAGCAAGTGTTTTTCTTGGAATGCTGTGTTTTTTTGACGCCATGCATAACGCCTTTTTGTATGACCAAACAACTCAATCTTTGTTTCATCAGTCCACAGGACCTTCTTCCAAAATGAAGCTGGCTTGTCCAAATGTGCTTTTGCATACCTCAGGCGACTCTGTTTGTGGCGTGCTTTCAGAAACGGCTTCTTTCGCATCACTCTCCCATACAGCTTCTCCTTGTGCAAAGTGTGCTGTATTGTTGACCGATGCACAGTGACACCATCTGCAGCAAGATGATGCTGCAGCTCTTTGGAGGTGGTCTGTGGATTGTTCTTGACTGTTCTTACCATTCTTCTTCTCTGCCTTTCTGATATTTTTCTTGGCCTGCCACTTCTGGGCTTAACAAGAACTGTCCCTGTGGTCTTCCATTTCCTTACTATGTTCCTCACAGTGGAAACTGACAGGTTAAATCTCTTAGACAACTTTTTGTATCCTTCCCCTTAACAACTATGTTGAACAATCTTTGTTTTCAGATCATTTGAGAGTTGTTTTGAGGAGCCCATGATGCCACTCTTCAGAGGAGATTCAAATAGGAGAACAACTTGCAATTGGCCACCTTAAATACCTTTTCTCATGATTGGATACACCTGGCTATGAAGTTCAAAGCTCAGTGAGGTTACAAAACCAATTTTGTGCTTCAGTAAGTCAGTAAAAAGTAGTTAGGAGTATTCAAATCAATAAAATGATAAGGGTACCCAAATTTTTGCACCGGTCAAATTTTGGTTTAATGCATATTGCACATTTTCTGTTAGTACAATAAACCTCATTTCAATCCTGAAATATTACTGTGTCCATCAGTTCTTAGATATATCAAATTGAAATGGCTGTTGCAAACACCCAAATATTTAGAACTAAAAATGATTAAGATTAATAGGGGTGCCCAAACTTTTTCATATGACTGTATATATATATATATATATATATATATATATATATATATATATATAGTGTGACAATTTGGGGGGACTAGTCTCAAATGGTGGCAGACTCCTGGTCCGGACAGCAGTGGTTCTTGGTACTGGGCGCTGGAAAGACAGCGTTCAGACGGTGCCAATTTAAAGTAAAAATGGCTTTATTTCAGCTTAGGTGCAACATAACAAAACAAAAACCCTAGGCCACGCATAGGCCCTAACTCACTGCTTGACCCCTATCTATCCTAGGGGCAACAAGCAGCCTGACTTATGCTCCGCTTGAGCCAAAAGTCCCCTGTGGACCACAGTCCTCCTGGCACAGACCGTCTATCTGTCCTTGGCTGGTTCCACAGTCCCTGCTTCCAGCAGGACTCGACGGCAGCTCTGCTGCTGTAACCACTCCCCTTGGAGTTACACCCCCACCCATAGGTGTGGCTGAGGGCCTTTTCAGGCCTGGGCCTGGGTCGCTCAATAGCGCCCTCTGGATTCACATACTCACATACCCTCCCCCTCAGCTCACTACCCATGGGGTAAGCTACAATGGGACGAGACATCCTATGTCAAAGTCCCTCTTCAACCATGTATGCCTGTCCAGTGTCTCTCCAGAAGTCCCAATCTGGCGGTCTCTTATTCCAAATTCCGCTCCGTCGAGTTTTCTGTTTTCTCATCACTGTAAATGCTACACCAAGATCCTGGCAATTCTGTGCAAAGGCAAGTTTTACTTCATCACCTTCACAATTCGCCATACAGGGGATCACATCATTTTCATAACATTTCTCGCCATAGTCTTCAGCCATCCCATTGCATGACTTTGATCCCTTTAGTAAATAGCCATAAGAATCCTCATCTTCACCTATCACGAATCCACAGGAGCTCAGAGACCAAATAACATGTACTTCATGCACATCAATGTCTTTAGAGTATAACTGTTTCACGGGTACTTTTTCCATAACCTTCATCTCAAAGCAAACTTTGCCATCATCATCAAGGCTTAGAAGTTTAGGAGACCTAGGCTGCTTGTTCTCCTCTTTGTTTGAGATATACAAGCTCTGTACCGCAATATCTTCTCCTTCTGCACAAGGGCCATACAGTACACCCTCACAACATAGCTCACGCTGAACTACATTTTCTGGTATGTCTTTAACAACTGCCACATCATATATTGGAATGGTTTCTTTATAATGCTTCCACATCTGTACGGCAGCAGGAGAACTACTTCCATACTCTAGCCTTACCTCCTCTTTCTCATACGCATAACTTCCTGGAGGCATGTTGCTGTACTGTGATAGATTGCAAGAATTTTTGTGAAAATCCATTTCTGACAGTACAGGAGCTGGTCATATCGTCATCTCAACATTCTCCAAGTTATTTTCATTCTTTGTGCTAACACCGGAGGACTGGGATACCAAGTTTTCAACATCGCAGTTTTTACTGTCAGTACCCAGATGCTTTTTGGCTACATGTTCTGGCTGCCTTAATGTCTCTGCTTTCTCTGCCTCTATGCTGGCAGCTTTCTCCAATTCTAACGCCTTCTGTAGCGCACAAATCTCTGATTCCAGCTCCAGAACTTTCTTCATTGCCACATTTTTCTGCACAGCCTCCATCTCAGTTTTTACTATTGCAACTTGCAGATCTTCCTCAATCCTTCGCACTGCATCCTGGATGATATTTTCTGCTTCCCTCACTTTTCCCTGAATTATATTGAACTGATCCTCCAACATCTTCTGATAAAAAGTTTGCCGATGAGCAGAAGCTTTGTCAAGTCTTTCATTCAAGTCCCGTATCTCAGTGGCTCTCTTATCTTGCTTTTGGTTGAACCTCTGATTCTTTAGAGGTTAACAGGCTCTGCAGCGAATCCTTCTCAGCTTCTAGTGCTGCCAGCTTTGAAGATAGTGCAGATGCCGACTGTTCAGTATTAAATAAAGACTGCTGCAATCAATCTAATTCTTCTCTTTTAGATTCCACTTCGGTTTTTAACTGTTCTATCTGAAAAGTGTGCTCTTCCAACTTTATTTCTGACTCGCGCTTCACTTGATACAACTGAAACTCCAGCTGTTCCTTGATGCGTACAACTTCCTCCTGTTTGTCAACTTGCAGCTTTAGTTGAGCAGCAAGCATTTTTAGATCTACAATCTCAGCAGATAAATTAGACATTTTTTTCTCAAAATGAATCCTCATGTCTTCTATCTGGAGGTCCAATTCTCTGTTGGCCTTTTCCAGCTTGTCATAAGCATTAGCTTTGTTCTCATACAATATCTGCACAGATTCCAGGTTTTTCTCAACTTCATCCTTGGAGATAACCAAATCCTCCATTTCAGTGCGCAGTTGCTTGTTGAGCCTCTCTAACTGGGCCTTCAATTCAAGGGCCTCTTCTAGGGAGCGAGCCAAGGCAAGAGCTTTGGTCTCTTTTCCATGAGCCTCTGCTTCAGCACGGTCACGTTATTCTGCATATCTAGCAGAAAGAGCCTTCTCTTCACCAAGCAGCTGATCAAACTTTTTCTGCTTCTTTTCCAAATTTGACACAATCCGACGTTGATGATCAAGATCTACACCTATATTTTCTAGTTCCTGCTGAAGTCTAATTTTCTTCTCAAGTTCGTCATAAGCTGCAGCCTTCTCTTCAAACCGTTGATTTGTAGCTTCTAGCTCCTTTTGCAACTTTTCCTTTAGTTCTTCAACAGAGTCCAAGGACCCAATACTATCCTCCATTTTTTTCTTCAGATCAGTCGCCTGAGCCTACAGTGTTGAAATCTGCTTTGACAAATCTTTTTTTGCTTCCTCCTCTTCCTCTAGTTGCTCAAGGAAACCATTTTTCTCATCTTCCATTTGTTTTAGTTGTGTACGAAGATCAAGTTTCTGACGAGTTTCTTCTTGCAAAAGTTCCTGAGTGTCCTGAAGCTGAGATTCTAGTGTAGAAAAATCTTTGGAAAGTTTGATAAACTTGCTGTCTGCTTGAGAAAGAAGCCCTGTGACATTATTCAATTCTGCCTGCAGACCGTTTGCCTTGTCTAGCAGTTCTGCTTGAAACCTGTCCCCTTCTGTGACTTATAGTTGCAGCACTTGAAGTTGAGTCTCTACTTTTTTGTGACTCTCCTGTAAGGCTTGCACTTTCTGAGCATGGACAGACGACATCTCCATCAATGCTTTGTCTTTATTTTACACCAAAACAGACAAGTTCTCTTTATCGTCACAAGATCCTGACAGCGCCCTCTCCAGGCTACATATTCTAGCTTTGAGTTCCCTTTCTCTTTGTCTCAGAACTCCAGATCTGCTCCGCCATTCGTTGACTTCACTATTTAGGCGAACCTGCTTTAGTTCATGCAAGTTTTGTTCTGACTGCAATGTCTGCACCACAGATTCTAAATCACTCTCTCGGTCAGACCCATGCTTCCTCAGCTCTGCAATTTCATTTTCTTTGTCAGTTAATGCAGCCGAAAGTTTTTCACACTTCCTGACTTGGTCATCCAGACATTCTGACTGACACTGCAAAAATTCACTTCTCTCACATTTAGCCGTTTCAAGGTCATCTCTTAATTTTTCAATGACACTCTCTTTGGCAATGGAATCTTGGACATGCTGCTCCTTTAAATCCTGCAATTGCTGCTCAAGCACTTGCGTTTGCTCTACACTCTGTATAACTTTATTAGATAAAGCACATTTCATTTCAGCAAACTCCTTCTTAGTAACACAGTCCATTCCAGGCAAACCCAGCACCACATTTTCACAATGACTAGGATATGAACTCTTTATAGTCTCAAGCTCTTTCTTTAACTTAAGGTTCTCTTTTTCTGATACCTCAAGTTGCCATTTCCAATCAGATATTTCATCTTCATACATGAACCTGATGGTTTTAATCTCATCTTGAAGCTGCTGCACCATAATATTTTCATCTTTGGTGCTTTCATGCACTCCAGTATGAGACATACAGTCAGCAGGGACATATTCAATCATAGAACAGAGGTGCTTCAGAAAAACTGAGTCACTCTCATGCAACCCTTTATCTTTACTTGCATTCCACATGCTCTGTTCCGGGTTTTGTGTCTCTCTGCATTCAGACTGCTGCACTAATAAACCTGTGCATAACTTCTCTGCTTTTTTACAAGCTGAAATTCTCTTTTTCTTGCCCATGGTTTACTAAAAAAATTACACAATATTCCACAGCAACCTTGGGTTCAACCGGCAGCAACTTTTTGCTATCTTCTGCAGTCACATGTATTCAAACAGTCAACTTATGTGGCACTACAACAACCAGCATTTTCTTCTGTCTTCCACAGAAAACACCAACATGGCACCATAGCCTTTCACATAGACTGTTTGAAATATCCAGTTTCTACACACATTACTTACTTTCTTGCCATCCGCAAGCACTTTACAGACTTCTGTGCCACAGTATACACAAAGTCCATTCCCTGGATTCCTCTTCCAGAGTTTTACTTTCACCAATTTTGCACAAACTTTGCTATGTTGCAATTCACTCACCCCTTCCTGGGTTTCTCCGTTGAAATCACAGATTTCTTCCAGCTGTAGGCCACAAAGCACACTTAGCAGTACTGCAGTCACCAACCACTTGTCTTCCTGGACTTGCGTGGATCTCTTTATGCCCGAATCCGTAGCACCATATGTGACAATTTGGGGGGACTAGTCTCAAATGGCGGCAGACTCCTGGTCCGGACAGCAGTGGTTCGTGGTACTGGGCGCCGGAAAGACAGCGTTCAGACGGTGCCAATTTAAAGTAAAAATGGCTTTATTTCAGCTTAGGTGCAACATAACAAAACAAAAACCCTAGGCCACGCATAGGCCCTAACTCACTGCTTGACCCCTATCTATCCTAGGGGCAACAAGCAGCCTGACTTATGCTCCACTTGAGCCAAAAGTCCCCTGTGGACGCCAGCCCTCCTGGCACAGACCGTCAAATCTGTCCTTGGCTGGTTCCACAGTCCCTGCTTCCAGCAGGACTCGACGGCAGCTCTGCTGCTGTAACCACTCCCCTTGGAGTTACGCCCCCACCCATAGGTGTGGCTGAGGGCCTTTTCAGGCCTGGGCCTGGGTCGCTCAATAGCGCCCTCTGGATTCACATACTCACAATAGTTACATTTTAGGTCCTTTTTTTCTTTATGTTGAATTTAGACATCTTTACATATACAGCATACTTGTGAAACTGCGGACTTTCTGTGAAAAGCGTTGTGGGAAAAACTGCAATGCGTTTCCGCCGTGGTTTTTCCCACAGTGCTTTTTGGCTGCGGCCGGCTACATGGGGCCTCATTCTTAGACTGTGTCCTTAAGGGGTGTAAAAATGCATAATGTAAACAAATAAAGTAAACAAACATACTAGGTATTCCTGTGTACGTATTAGTCCACACAATCCAAATATAATGTATCCTGTATGGTGAACTCCATAAAAAAAACGCAATGCGTAAATGAAAAATTGCAATGCGTAAATTAATGTGTTTTAGCCACATCTAAAATAACAATAAAAAGTCATACATACCAAAAATTGGTACCAACAAAAAGTACAACTAGTCTGTAAATAAAGAGCCTTGATATAGCTCTGTCAACAAAACGGTAAAAAAGTTATAGATGTCAGAATATGGTGACTCCAGGTAAATTGTTTATTTTTGATAAATGAGATTTTCTTTAATAAAAGCAGTAATACATAAATCTAATGTAAATATGGTATGACCATAATTGTAATGACCCACTTGACAAAGTTCCCATTTCATTTTTGATGCAGATTGAATGTTAAAAAAACAAAATGCAAAAAATAATGATAGAATTGTAGGTTTTTTTCACACACACCTCTTGAAAATGTTAATAAAAACTAATCAAAACTTTAAAACTCCACAAAATGGAGCGAACTGAAAGTACAACTTGTGCAAAGCATAATCCCTCACAGCAAAATAAAAAAGTTATGAATTTTGGAAGGCAGAGATGAAAAATTTTAAAAAGTCAAGTTAACACCCTGCATCATTAAAGGGTTAAGTAACTGTGCATCTGAAGTTGCTAAGGCTTCATGTATCTGGTCAAACTATGTGCAGGAGGATGTGTGACGTATTATGGAAGTGTGACGAAATCAGGTGATACCTTTTAGAGGCTAACTGAGTATATTTGATGGTAAGCTTTTGGAAGTACTAGCTCCCTTCATCAGACATGGTGTTATACAAGAAACTGAAAATTCACAGATTTTTTATACCCTAAAGACACGTGTCTTCAAAGGATCTTAGAATCCTTAAAAAAAACCAAAATGCAATCTAAGTAGAGAAGTTATTTATAACTGGTCAAAAAATAAACAATCTGGAAAGTTGTGGTGTGTGACAGAGGGATCTGTTATCTGTTTGCAATGAGGTGGTAATTTGTGACCCTCACAGTTCATACATACTGTAGTGTGACATGAAACTGTCATGAATATTAAGTCCAAATTGCAGAGTGTGAAATTTTTGCATTAACTTGTATTCCCATTCCTTTCTCTCTCTCCACTTTGGCCACCATGGATGTGGAATGCCTGTATACCAACATTCCCCACAAGGATGGAGTTGCAGCATGTCGGGTACACCTTGAAAAACAAAACCTCCCAACAGAACCAGTAATGCAGCTCATACAATTCATCCTTAGCCAAAACCATTTTACCTTTGGAGAGGATCTATATCTACAGTGAATGGGAACTTCAATGGGGACAAGATGTGCACCCCAGTATGCAAATCTCTTTATGGCAGAACTGGAAGGAGCATATTTATCAACATGCACCACCAAAATATGATTTACCTTTGTAATATCGATGATATCCTTGTTATCTGGACTGAAGGTGAGGAGGCCCTACTTCAATTCCATAATGACTTCAATGACTTTCACCCTACCATCAACCTTAAACTTAGCTATTCAGAGAGTGAAATTCACTTTCTGGATACCACAATATACATCAAAGACCACCGGCTACTCACATCAATATACCACAAACCCACTGACAGAACGGCCTACCTGAGAAACGACAGCTTCCACCCCAAGCACACAAGACAATCTATTATTTACAGCCAGAAAGAAGCCCGAGTGCCCCTAGTTGTCACCTACAACCAACAGCTGGAGATCCTACGAAGGATTGCCAAGGAGCTCCAACCTGTGCTACATAAGGACAACAGACTCAAGGACATATTTCCAGTCCCCCCTCTCCTTTCCTTTCAGCAACCACCAAACCTACAGCATATTATTGTCCGAAATGCCCTGAAGGCCCCAACTGAAAATGGCACCTCACCTTGCTTGCAAAATAGGTGCATGACCTGCAGGCACATCCACACTGCTGACAGTGTACCTGTCCCACAGTCACAACAGGTGCACAGAATTAGGGGGACATTTTCCTGCAGGTCTTCCAATGTGGTGTATTTCTTAATGTGTGTGCGATGTCCCACCACAGGCCTCTATGTGGGGGAAACAGTGCAGAGACTCAGTCAGCGCATGAATTCACACAGATCCACCATTAATAACAGCAGAACAGATCTCCCAGTGGCCGCACATTTCTCCGGAGAAGACCACTCTATTGAAGATTTACGGGTTGTGGCTTTAATGGGACATTTTAAGATGCAGAGAGAGAGAGAAAGGAATGGGAATATAAGTTAATGCAAAAATTTCACACACTGCAATTTGGACTTAATATTCATGCTAGCTTCATGTCACACTATGTATGAACTGTGAGGGTCACAAATCACCACCTCATTGCAAACAGATAACAGATCCCTCTGTCACACATCACAACTTTCCAGATTGTTTATTTTTCGACCAGTTGTAAATAACTTCTCTACTTAGATTGCATTTTGTTTTTTAAAAAATCTGTGAATTTTCAGTTTCTTGTATAACACCATGTCTGATGAAGGGAGCTAGTACTTCCGAAAGCTTACCATCAAATATACTCAGTTAGCCTCTAAAAGGTATTGCCTGATTTCTTCACTCTTCCACTACTTTCTATGGCTAACACGGTACAACATCATACTACTATGACATTGTATTATGACAGGAGGGAATATGGCATGTTTTTAACATATAAATGCGACAAATATTGCCACACATTATTTATGCAACTGTTAACCTATAGGGAGTATGAAATGTTTTTAATGTGATCTCAGTCACTGTTCAAAGGTTAGCGCTAGAATTATGAGAATTATAAGATCAAATCACATGCTACAAACTTGTTTCAGAATTTTCTGTACCTAAAAATCTGTTTCATTAGTCTAAATAAGGGTTGTGTTAGCAGTAAGCACATGGATTTCTGTGAGGCTGGCTATACACATTAGATTTTGGATGGCCATTATGCAGCCGCCCGATTGATGATGGAATTATTCATACACATGATCCTGCCTTCAACATTATCAGCTAATGAGTTGTTACTAACTGATGAGTGTCCAAAAGTGGACAGTCAGCCAAAGAAATACAACAGACGGCAGAAAATATCCAGCATAGCCAACTTGCTTCGGACAAGCTAAAGTCTAAGTCTGCCAGCAACCAGCAACGAACAACTATTTGTGGTATTCACAAGCATAACCTGAAGCTCCTGGGCCCTTATGCAAAATCTGTAATAGGGTGCCTACCTACCATACTTTGTGCCTTTTAGAATAGAGGCATATTTTATATGGCAAATGGACCTTTGAGGCACCCTCAGGATAGAGAGCCCAGTGCCTCACCCCCTATGCCTCTGTCGTTATCTACATGTCTGATTGCCGGCTGGTCTAAGGCTGAAACAGTCAAATAGGTCATTTTGGCTGATCAAAATCAAATGTGTATGGCCAGATTAAGGGGGTCTTCCCATGAATGTAACTATATTTTAATTTGTAGAAAATTAAAACTTGAACATTTTTGCAAATATAACTATTTTTGTCAAAAATTTAGCAATGATTTCCTTAACGTATCCATTGGCAACTAGTTAAGACAACAGACTTTCACCAGTAAGATCTTGAAAACTCAGTAAAATTTTTTATTTATTTATATTTGCAAAAATGTTTAACATTTCTGGTTATGTTTGTGGGAATACCTCTTTAAGCCCTATTCAAATAATTGGAACAGTTGCAGAAATGTCTGTGTGATGATTCTGCCTAAATATGGCCATAATATGGCTGTATTTTGGTCTCTGGGTATAGGATCTCCCTTCTTGCTTGCTTGCATACTGTGCGCAGCTATAAGCCTAAGTGCATATTGGCAGTAGCGGCCAGGCTGGAACAATAGGGCTCCATTGTATTCCTATACAGCCCTGGCTGATCAAACAATAGTGCATTGTTCAAGCCTGGGCTGTTGATCAGATATGACTGATAACAGTGTATCAATTCACTTTGTCTCAGCTCTATACAAAAGATCTGGATTTGATTGAATTAACTCATCAGACGTACTGTCGCCGGTGACCTCATTCTGGGAGGTGGCATAAAGGGTATAAAAGATGAGGTAAGAGGTCTGTGGGAGGAGATTACACTATGGAGATTATGCTATGGAGTTTTGGGCTGAGACCATTACAGACTAGAGAGTTGACACAGACGGACCATGAGGAGAGGCTGCTGTAATGAGATTCTGTTGAGACTATTGGACTAATGTTGAGAGACTGTTATGAGAGCATGCAGGCTGGATTATCGTTTTAATGCCACATGCTGAAAAGCCTCCACTGGTGACTCACACATGCCATGTGTGAGTGTTGGACTATAGAACCACATCAAGGACATGTGTGGTAAAATAATCATTTCACCTTTAATCCCTTTTATTTTATTTGTACTGTATCTTGTAACTAGTAACTGTTAATGCTTGCATATATCTGCATATCTGTTCTGAACTGTATATTTTAGATTTTAATACCGACCCATTTAGGGGTTAATAAATATATAAAATTTAGAAGGCTTGTCTTGTATTTATCTTGTGAACCCGACACTCACTGGCGGTGAGTGTGGTTTTTATATGAAAGAGGACTCAGGGTGTGGCCAAAGCGGTTTGGCGCACGGAGGATCTTTCACAGTCTGCAACAAATTTTCTTGATGTGAATTTATCCTAAAACTAGAAACCACTGCATAAACAATATACTGCCCTGATTTAAGCCCAAAACAGAACATTTATAAAAATAATATATTTTTGTAATGTATTTTCACTATTTTGGAAAGTTAATAACAGTAAACTAAATGACATGAACAGAATGTTCTGTCTGTAAGAGGAAGGAAAATCACATTGATGACAAAATTTGGCTAATACTATGTAGAGCTTAAAGTGTAGCTGCAGTTATATACAAATTTTCAAAAATGAATAGTGCACTTGAATATAATAAAGTTTGTAACATATCTTATTAAGGAAATCTGTTTCCTTCTGCTTTCCTTTTTCTTATCTTCCATCTGATTATTGTTTACATAAGATTCAGTCTTGGTATCCAGCCTCACATACAGATCTGTATGGAGAAGAGATGGGCGAAGTAGGAGGCTGCTGAAAGATGGTTAATTGACTTATTGCCTCAATCTGTGTACTGGTAGCCTCTTATATACAAACTAGCAATATTAACAGAGCAGAGATTAGAAGAGTGTAACAGCAGCAATTATTTGAGTGTCTTTTCGAGCATCCTCACCCTACCTCTCCACTTTTCATAGGCTAATATGCAGACAGTGAATCTGCCTGAAAAGTGGAAAATAAAACTTATTTCTTTAATAATATATATTTCAAAGTTATTTATAACTGGAAGCATTCTTTAAAGTTTTCCTTTATTTTAAAGTAAATGTTTTTTAATATGTAGTCATACACACGTGGACAAAATTGTTGGTACCCCTCGTTTAATGAAAGAAAAACCCACAATGGTCACAGAAATAACTTGAATCTGAAAAAAGTAATAATATATAAAAATTCTATGAAAATGAACAAATGAAAGTCAGACATTGCTTTTCAACCATGCTTCAACAGAATTTTTTTAAAAAGAAAACTCATGAAACAGGCCTGGACAGAAATGATGGTACCCTTAACTTAATATTTTGTTGCACAACCTTTTGAGGCAATCACTGCAATCAAACGATTCCTGCAGCTGTCAATGAGACTTCTGCACCTCTCAACAGGTATTTTGGCCCATTCCTCATGAGCAAACTGCTGCAGTTGTCTCGGGTTTGAAGGGTGCCTTTTCCAGATGGCATGTTTCAGTTCCTTCCAAAGATGCTCAATAGGATTTAAGCCAGGGCTCATAGAAGGCCACTTCAGAATAGTCCAATGTTTTCCTCTTAGCTCTTCTTGGGTGTTTTTAGCTGTGTGTTTTGGGTCATTATCCTGTTGCAAGACCCATGACCTGCGATTGAGACCAAGCTTTCTGACACTGGGCAGCACATTTCTCTCTAGAATCCAATTGATAGTCTTGAGATTTCATCGTACCCTGCACAGATTCAAGACATCCTGTGCCAGATGCAGCAAAGCAGCCCCAGAACATAACAGAGCCTCCTCCATGTTTCACAGTAGGGACAGTGTTCTTTTCAAGATATGCTTAATTTTTCCGTCTGTGAACATAGAGCTGATGTGCCTTGCCAAAAATTTCTATTTTTGTCTCATCTGTCCATAGGACATTCTCCCAGAAGCTTTCCCAGTCTAGCTTTTTTATGATTTGTTTTCAACAATGGTGTCCTCCTTGGTCGTCTCCCATGAAGTCCACTTTGGCTCAAACAACGACAGATGGTGCGATCTGACACTGATGTTCCTTGAGCTTGAAGTTCACCTTTAATCTCTTTAGAAGTTTTTTTGGGCTCTTTTGTTACCATTCGTATTATCCTTCTCTTTGATTTGTCATCAATTTTCCTCCTGCGGCCACATCCAGGGAGGTTGGCTACAGTCCCATGGATCTTAAATTTCTGAATAATATGTGCAACTTTAGTCACAGGAATATCAAGCTGCTTGGAGATGGTCTTATAACCTTTACCTTTAACATGTTTGTCTATAATTTTCTTTCTAAGCTCCTGAGACAACTCTTTCCTTCGCTTCCTCTGGTCCGTGTTGAGTGTTGTACTCAGCATGTCACCAAACAGCACAGTGAGCATCTGTAGCCCTATATACAGGCCCACTGACTGATTATAAGATTGTAGACACCTGTGATGCTAATTAGTGGATACACCTTGATTTAACATGTCCCTTTGGTCACATTATTTTCAGGGCTACCATCATTTCTGTCCAGGCCTGTTTCATGAGTTTTATTTTATTTTTTTTTAATTCTGTTGAAGCATGGTTGAAAAGCAATGTCTGACTTTCATTTGTTCATTTTCATAGAATTTTTATATATTATTACTTTTTTCAGATTCAAGTTATTTCTGTGACCATTGTGGGTTTTTCTTTCATTAAACGAGGGGTACCAACAATTTTCTGTAGGCTGACAACATGTAATTCTTCCCTGCTTCAGGGCTGCAGCAATGTAAGCATGGGCTAGGCTCAAAGCACATCTGCTCTGCTAGGATGCTAACTGAAAGACTCATTCTGAGGTGACTAAGTCTCCTTCCCTTATCCCAGCCAACCCTGGGTTTGGTTGGACCATGGCTCTTGCAAAAGGAGGGGAGTTCCTATATCCCTAGTGCAACAGCCCTAACATAGGGGAATATATACACATGAAAGTACAAACTATATACACATTGGCACAATCAGTATACATTCATTATAAAACAGTGCAAAAAGTTTAGCAGTGTCCACTGGGATGCTGCACTTTTCCGCAACATGTGGTCTCAATCCAGTGATAATTTATTTTTGTTTGCATTTTGTCTGAATTGTGCATGTGATGTTTAGTATGTATGTTTCAGTCCACAGAAATAAAGTGCGATTCTCAAAGAAATTATGCACATAGCTGTATTAAGAACTCATATAATATACTTCCTGAATACAGCAACCGACCTTTGGTTGTGCAGCATTCCCTGAGTCTTGAGAAGCTGTGAGGAGAATGTACTACTCCTGCAGTGCTAGTTTTTCTGGGGCATAAGTGCCACGGTTATGGAACATGCTCCAAATATGCACCACTTTGTCTATCTTCTAAAATGTTCACCATTTTGAGAAAAGTGGGTGTATCAGGGATCAAGGATGGCCAGGGCATGGCCTCAACAAAACAAATTTATATGGGACTTCCTGTGATGCCCCAGAGTTATTAAGAGACCAGAGCCTCGTAATAAATCTTATACACAATATTAAGACTTGCATTTGATCCTAATACATTCCACCCCTTGTGTCCAGTTCAATAACGCCTGTAATAGATGTGAGGTAGAGGAGCAGTAGCTGCATATTGAAGAGTAGCTGAGAAAGCATGCTAAGGGGAACCCAATCAGTGTGACCAAATCAGAGCCATCACTGCCTGTAACTACTAGCCACCATTAACCAGAATTCATTGCAACTTAAATTTTGCCCTCATACTCAATGACTGTTAATTTAATTGCAAATACTTGCTTTTTGATTGCCAAGCTTAGTTGCTTCAGAGAGAGTTAGGCTGCATGTACAAAAATGGACTTTAAAAATAGATGAAACAGTCAGTTTTTAATATCCATTTTCCATCGATGTGTCACTTATTTTTCATCAGTTTTCTGTCAGTTTGCCCATTTTTAATGTCCATTTTGCGACAGTACATCATTCGTTTTTAACTGAGAGTTGAAAAAACAGATGAACTTCATTGGTCTGCTTTGTTTTCTTTTTGACCCATCCCACTTATCTGTTTTTAATAGTGATGAAACGGATGCAAATCTGTCAAAAACTGACCCATTTACATTAAAAAAATACATTAAATATGGACCTATTCACTCGTATTGGTCCATCCATGAAAACAGACAAAAATAGAACATATTTTTTTTAAAAAAACAGACATACAGTACAGACCAAAAGTTTGGACACACCTTCTCATTCCAAGAGTTTTCTGTATTTTCATGACTATAAAAATTGTAGATTCACACTGAAGGCATCAAAACTATAAATTAACACATGTGGAATTATATACTTAACAAAAAAGTGTGAAACAACTGAAAATATGTCTTATATTCTAGGTTCTTCAAAGTAGCCACCTTTTGCTTTGATTACTGCTTTGCACACTCTTGGCATTCTCTTGATGAGCTTCAAGAGGTAGTCACCTAAAATGGTCTTCCAACAGTCTTGAAGTAGTTCCCAGAGATGTTTAGCACTTGTTGGCCCTTTTGCCTTCACTCTGCGGTCCAGCTCACCCCAAACCATCTCGATTGGGTTCAGGTCTGGTGACTGTGGAGGCCAGGTCATCTGGCGTAGCACCCCATCACTCTCCTACTTGGTCAAATAGCCCTTACACAGTCTGGAGGTGTGTTTGGGTCATTGTCCTGTTGAAAAATAAATGATGGTCCAACTAAATGCAAACTGGATGGAATAGCATGCCGCTGCAAGATGCTGTGGTAACCATGCTGGTTCAGTATTCCTTCAATTTTGAATAAGTCCCCAACAGTGTCACCAGCAAAGCACCCCCACACCATCACACCTCCTCCATGCTTCATGGTGGGAACCAGGCATGTAGAGTCCATTCGTTCACCTTTTCTGCGTCGCACAAAGACACGGTGGTTGGAACCAAAGATCTCAAATTTGGACTCATCAGACCAAAGCACAGATTTGCACAGGTCTAATGTCCATTCCTTGTGTTCTTTTTTCTTGCCATAATACAAATTCTTCTTTTTTTTTTTTTAATTCAAAGTTTTTTTATTGGTTTTCACATTAACAATAGAAATAACACATTCTAACTAATACATTCAACTACAGGCAATGCTTGTTCTCTGTCACAGTGTTTCAAGTTAAACATTGCTTACAGGTGATTTTGCATGTAACATAGGGGTGCTTATTCTTACTTTCCCAGCTTATTCCTGGGTGGAGTTGCTTAGGGTTTACAATTCCTGTTGCTGCTCTTAAATCTTGAGTAGGTAAACTTGGTAAAGCTTGGGATCTGGGGTGGGGTAAGTAGGGCCTTGTTAGTAGAGGGATGATTTGAGGTTCCTGATGGAGGGATGTGACATGTGGGGGGCACGGAGGGAAGGTGTATGTAGAAGAAGTGTTTGCAGAGAAGTGTAGAGAGTGCTGAGGTGTTTAGAGAGGGAAGAGAAGGGGGGGGTGAGGGTACCAGAGTGGACTCGGTCGTGCCATCTTCAGGTGTGTCCGAGCGTTGTTTCTGTGACAGCTGAGTGTCCTATGTTTTTTGAGCTTTGATGTAATGTATCCACGGGGCCCAAATTTTTAAGAAGCGATCATGAGTCCGGTTCTTCCAGCTCATGAGTTCCTCGAACCGCGCAATTTCCTGGACCCTAGACTTCCACAATGTGATAGGTGGCCCAGTGGTCTGGAGCCAAAATTGAGGGATTAATGATTTTGCTACTGAGATAAGATGTGTGGCTAGACGATCTCTGTTGGGCTTGTAGTTTTCCGCTGGGAGAGCTAGGAATATAATTGTCGGCATGAGGGTTATTGCGGATTTCAGAACTCTTCTCATACAGTCCTGTATTTCTGACCAATAAGGTTTAATGATAGGACAAGTCCACCATAGATGTAGGTACGATCCTGTGTGGGCGGAGCAACGCCAGCATGTGTCTTCTTTGGAGAGGTGTTTATTAAAGAGCCACTCTGGTGTTCAGTACCACCTTGAGAGGAGCTTGTAGTGATTTTCCTTCATCCGTATACAGGCAGAGAAACCATGAGACGAGCGTAAGACCGTTTTAACTTCACTATCATCCAAAGTGATTTTGAGTTCCTTATCCCAGCTAGTAAGGAAGGCCGGTTTGTAAGGTGTTGCTGGAGCTATATAGTTGTATAGCAGATTAGACGTTCTCCGCAGCAGTTTGGTGTTTGAGAGCAATAACTTTTCAAAAGGTGTTAGTTCCTTCCTTATCCGAAAGGTTGTGTTAAAGCGGCTAAAGTAGTGCTTTAGGTGTTCCTTATGGAGGAAGGTAAGACTGAGGTCCGGGAGCATGGTGGCGCAGTCTTCCCATGGCCTCAGCAAGCCACTATCGGAGATGTCTTTCAGAGAAAGGTGATTTAGAGCATTCCAGACCGATATGTATGGCTCTGAGGTGTCTTGTAGTAAGTGTGGTATTAGGCCCACTGGTAGGAGAGGCGAAGGTGAAGGGGCCAGTCTGGGGCCTAGCTCACTCCAGATCTCCAATGCTCCCCGTGTCAAGGGACAGTTTGTTCGGGTTGTTCTCTGTGTCACAGAAGGTAGCCATAGGTCCAAGAGTGCTGATCCATTTTTGTCATAAGTCGACTTCTCCAAGGGTTTTGACAATGACGTCCACCATCCCAGCTGAATTGCTTGATAATACTGCCGGATGTCAGGCAGGCCTACCCCTCCTGCAGACTTGTGCTTGATAAGTAGTGACCAAGTGATTCTAGAGGCATGCTTCCTCCATATACATTTTGTGAAGATGCTGCGAAGAGATGCGAAGAACGCCTTTGGGATGTAAATCGGCAACATAGTCATTTTGTAGAGCACCTTGGGGATCAGATAGGTTTGAATCAGATTTTTCCTGCCAAACCATGAGAGTGGTAACTTTTCATAGGCGGTAAGGTCTCGCTTCAATTCTTCTAAAAGTGGTACGAAATTGCTAGCGTATAAATCATTTAGGACAGGAGTAAGCTTGATCCCCAGGTACTTTATCGACCCCTTTGTCCATTGGAACGGAGTGTTCTTTTGTAGTTTATTTACTCTTGCGTTCGATAGGGTTATGTTTAGCACCTCTGACTTAGAAAGATTCGCCTTGTATCTAGAGACTTTGCCAAAGTGAAGTAGGAGTTCCGTGATCGCCGGTAGTCCCTCTTCTGGATTGGAGATGATGAATAGTACATCGACTGCGAACGCTGTGGCCTGCAGGGTAAACTCTCCCACTGTAGCCCCTCTGATTCTGGGGTCCTGCCTGACCCTCTGCAGCAGCGTCTCCAACACCAAAATGAATAGCGTGGGAGACAGCGGGCACCCCTGTCTTGTGTCACTGGAGATGTAAAAAGTGTCAGACAGAGTTCCATTAATTTTTAGCTTGGCATGCGGCTTTGCTTAAAGGGTGAAAATTGATGTGACAAATGGTGCTGGGAATCCAAATTCTTGTAGAGTGGCCCATGAGAAGTCCCAATCGACTCTGTCAAATGCTTTCTCTGCATCCACTCCCAGTAGGATTAAGGGTTGATTTGTAGTTTGCGCTTTCTGTATCAAGGAGAGTAGTCTAGCTGTGTTGTCTCTTCCCTCTCTTCCATTTACAAAACCGGATTGTTCTATGTGTACTAAGGTTGGGATCAGGGATTTCATGCGGAGTGCTAGGATTTTTGCCCAAAGTTTTAGGTCGAAGTTCAGTAGCGAGATGGGTCTGTAGCTTCCGCACTCACATGGGTCTTTACCTTCTTTGGGTATTAGTGTTATGTGGGCTTCTAGTGCCTGTGTTGGTAGCTCTTTCCCCTGTAACAAGGCGTTGCACATCAGTGTGAGCTGCGGGGCCAGCATTTGCTGGAACTTCCTGTAGTAAGCTAGCGGATAGCCATCTGGACTCGGGCTCTTCCCCATGGGAAAACTATGGAGAGCTTTGGTCACGTCTGATAAGGTAATGGGTTCTACAAGCGCCACTGCTTGTTCTGAGAAGACCTTAGGCAAGGATAGGTGTGCTAGGAAGTCCTCTATGACAGTGTTTCTTTCTGTATTTGTCGGGGTTGGGGTCTCGTTTCTTAAGTTGTAGAGTTTGGTATAAAAGGTTACGAATTCTGTTGAGATTTCTTTCGTAGTCATCTTTAGTTGGCCAGAGTCATTTCTTATGGAGGAGATGAAGGATTGGGCCTTAGCTTTCCAGATCAGAGACGTCATTAGATGACTTCCTTTGTTGCCATGGGCATATAAGAGCTTCTTAAAGTGCAAGTGTTGCTTTGCCGACCTGGCATTCAGAAGGTCCAGTAGTGATTCTCTCAGGGTGGTGAGCTCTTCTTGAGCGCTAAGTGCCCTTGTTCTTTTGTGTATTTTCTCCAGTTCCGCAATGCGTGCCATGGTGAGGTCCAGTTTCATTTGTTTGTCTTTCTTTGTCTTGGATGCCATGGATATAAGGATGCCTCTCATGTATGCCTTGTGTGATTCCCAGATTATCGTTGGGCACATGTCTTGGGTGGAGTTTATGGAGAAGTACTCAGCAAGGTGTTTGGATAGGGGTTCTACATTTTCAACTGCATCTAAGAGTGACTCGTTCATCTGCCAGGTCCATTGTGCTTGGGGTAGCTGTTGCATCACTATGGATACTAAAACAGGTGCATGGTCCGATACTGTAATGGCTTCAATACTTGAGTTGCTAGAGAGCGGCAGCAGTTCTTGTGAGATGAAGATGTAGTCTATTCTGTGGTGGGAGTGACCAGGATGCAAATAAAAGGTATAATCTTTTGTGGTGGGATGGTGGGCTCTCCATACATCGATGATCTTTAAGTCTTGCAAAGAGCCCATAATTTTGCTTATCATTCTTTGCGAGATAGGATTGGTCGGAGCAGTGGAGTCTATTGAGTGGTTAAGAGCGATATTGAGGTCACCTCCTAGGATCAGGTGCCCTTCTGTAAATAGCCGTAGAGTCTGAAGAACGTTTATGAGCCATGTAACTTGTCTTTTATTCGGAGCGTATAGATTTGCTAGAGTGTATTTCACTGAAGCTATAGTACTTTTCACAAAGAGTATTCTGCCTTCTGCGTCTGCATACCGTTGCTGCTCTATAAACGGGATTTTGTTATGAATAAGGATGGAGACTCCTTTTGAGGCCGAATCTGGATTGGTGCAGTGGAACCACTGGGAAAAGTCTCTGGTTGGTAGCTTAGGGATCTTGTCTTATTTGAAATGCGTCTCTTGCTAAAAGGCCACTCCCGTTTTCATTTTCCGGAGAAGAAGCAAGATGTGGTGACGTTTGTTGGGTGAGTTGAACCCTTTTACATTGAAGGTGGTACATGTGAGAACAGCCGCTTTAGGTATCTGCTGTACTCCAGTGCCCTTGCCAACAGGAGCCATGGATACTAGTCACCTCTGGACCCTCAGGGATGGTAGAGAGGGGATTGTAAGTGAGAGAGTAGTAAAGCTGGGAAGGGAAACAAAGGACGTGTGGGTTGGAGCGTTAGAGAGGGAGGCTGGTGGGGAGGGAGGTGTTAGTGGTTGTGGTTAGTTGTTGTGGTTAGTAGTTTGTGTTTAGTAGTTTATGGTTAGTATTCAGTTGTTAGTAGTTAGTTGTTATTGGTTGATTAGTGGTTAGTACGCTGTAGAAATAGTCTCGAGGACTTAATAAATTCAGCGGAGTGTCTGTGTGCCGCTGAGTATAGTGGTGGTATAACTGCACTCACGTAAACAACTTGTCGGGGTGTTTGGCAGTTATGTGGGGAAGGAGATATTCCTGATCTGTCTGAGACCCACCGTCGCCTATGGAATACCAGCCTTCCGCCCCAGATGGTCAGTTAGAGCCTTTAAGTGCTAGTGAGGTAGAGCACCTAGCTACCGAGGGCCATTTTCGGTCATATGAGAGTTTAGATCAAAACAACCATATAATTCTAGTACAACAGTGTATTCATTTCTAGTTTTGTGTATCTATATCCTAATGATATGGAAAATTCCATGATATTAAGCTCTATACCTCTATTTCCATCACCCGTTAGTCCCCGTGGATTGAGGCGGGGATGTACGTGTGCGTAAGTTTAACACATCCCAGCCTGTTGGATAGGCTAATTTGTGACTGAATGAGGGGTGAACTACTATGTCTATTTCAGTGCATATAATAACATATACTCATCTCTAAAACTATTATAACTGTGTACGTCTAAGTGGTACTTTCCTGAATACCGTAAAAAGAGCAAACATATTCAATTCAACAGTATCTCGTCCTTATAGTAGTGATGGTGACCCAAGGTCAGTACGGAGACCAGTTTTAAGCTAAAAAGATTATGCTGTAGATATTCAATACTTATGCAAAAATAATCTTTCTATCAAGAGAGACATGTCTCCAGCTACTTCACTCACGGACTCCTCTCGCAAGCTCCATTCAGGAAAGTCCAATGTCTATTGGCACAGTGATCCAGCCAGAGGTACAGTTGTCCCCGAGCGGGTGGTCTAAGGTTTCTGCGGCGTCTTCTTCCCTCTTGGTGACTTGGGTTTCCCCGGGGTATGCGGAGAGTTCGCCTCCTGGGTCGTTGACGGTATAGCAGGCAGGGGTTCCACAGGGATCGGCATCCAGGAGGGGACTTGAATTGGTGTGATTCCCAACACCGGCAAGGCTGATTCCAGATCCGCTGGTGAGTAGACATTTATCCTCTGCCCATTCTTGTGGATTGAGAGGCCGAACGGGTAGAGCCAAGCATGTGTTAGACTCTTTTCCTTTAATTTATCCAGCAATGGCCGCATTGTGCGACATTTCTGTAGCGTCGATGGAGCTAGGTCTTGATATATTTGGACTGGGGTCTCTTCATAGGTGAGATCTGAGTGGTCCTTTGCTGCACGTAAAAGCTCGGCGGTGTGTGCTGAGGATAACAGGGCGCATATGATGTCCCTTGGAGGCTCAGTCTCTGGGGGTTTAGGCCTTACTGCTCTATGTACCCTCTCAATATGCATAGTTTTCGCGTGTTCTCCCCCTACCAGGGAAGCAAAGATGGCCATAGTGATATTCCTAAGTACGTCAGCAGTGTATTTCTCTGGAAGGCCCCTGATTCTTACATTACGCCTTCTGTTCCTATTCTCCAGGTCTTCTAGTAGATAGTCTTAATTAAGATGGTCAGAGTGAGTTTCTAACCTGTCGGCCGTTGTGTGTGAGATATTCAAGGCCTCTGCTTGGTTTTGCTCCAAAACAGTCACCCTCCTTCCTGTGGTCCTAATGTCGGCTCAGAGGTCCGCTAATTCCGCTAAAACTGGGGCCACAGCTTGCGACAGAGCCTTCCTAAGGAATCCCTTTGTGATGACTGATGCGCTTCTGTCTGCCTACCCGCCGTCACCATCTGAGTCCGCGGCCGCTTCTCCCACGCTGCTGCAATCATCCAGCTCCATCTTGGGTTGTTTAACAGGGGAGAGAGACGTCTTTTTCCTCAGGAATTTCTGCATGTCCGCCTGTAAGTGCGCGCTTTTAACAGTCTCTGGATGTTCAGAGGATCTATCTCTACCAATTTTGACCATTTTGGGGTGTTTAGCTGATAATGAAAGCTACTGTGGGCTCACTGATGACAGAGCTCCCAGATCAAGCTGCCATCTCTCTCCGCGGTCAGGCTCCACCCCCGCCATAATACAAATTCTAACACTCCATTCAGTAGGACTATCAGCTGACTTCTGAACAACACAACTGATGGTCCCAACCCCATTTATAAGGCAAGAAATCCCACTTATTAAACCTGACAGGGCACACCTGTGAAGTGAAAACCATTTCAGGTGACTACCTCTTGAAGCTCATCAAGAGAATGCCAAGAGTGTGCAAAGCAGTAATCAAAGCAAAAGGTGGCTACTTTGAAGAACCTAGAATATAAGACATATTTTCAGTTGTTTCACACTTTTTTGTTAAGTATATAATTCCACTTGTGTTAATTCATAGTTTTGATGCCTTCAGTGTGAATCTACAATTTTTATAGTCATAAAAATACAGAAAACTCTTGGAATGAGAAGGTGTGTCCAAACTTTTGGTCTGTACTGTATATACGTCCCCTTTGACCCCCATTGTTCTTAAAACAGATGTGTAACAGATGTTAAGAAAACATATGTTACATGTCCCTTTTTCACATGTGATTTTGCTATAATTCTTTATTGTACCATCAAAGTCCTGTGGGCCATGGCCCAGTCTGCCACTGTATTACAAAATTCTCTCTCTCTCTCTCTCTCTCTTATATATATATATATATATATATATATATATATATATATATATATATATATATATATATATATCTATATCTATATATATATATATATCTATATATATATCATGAATTTCTGCTGTCTATGCATGGCCAAATGACTGGACCAATCTGCACCAAATTTGGCACATATAAATCTGGTACTTCCAAAGATTCTAGACCAGGATTCAGCTCTGTATGACATACTGTTTTCAAAATATTCACAAAAGCAAATATAGAACCACTGACTTCCACATGAAGAACCTTCCTCCATATCACATGACCCGAATTAGCCAATAGAAGCTTGCAGGTCTTTCACTCTTAATAGCCTCACTGACATTCACCATTATCAGAGGACTGCAGCACTCACTCGCTGTTGTTTTCTGTTATCAGCCATCTTCAGAGGACAGCACTTGCATAACCCATATACTGTACACTGTTGTTTTCTGCAGACATTGTCTGTATTATACCAGTAGAAAATGCTCTTTAGCATATAATCCTACATGGGAAGGTACAGTGGAGTGGTTGTCTATACCAACCAATTAAATTATTACTTTTATTTTCAAAGAAGCCTCGGACAGATGACAGATGACAATGGACACCAGATTAGTTGCTATGAGCAACTGCCTCATTACCAACTAAACACATGGCAAAAGTTCAGTTTATTTTAAACTCTTTACTAAAAACATTTTGGCAGATTTAGTAGTACTGTATTTGCTTAGAAATAGACTAGATGCACCAAATGTATCATGGTGGACCATGATAAGTGATATGAGAGTGGTATGATAAATTAGTGCATCCTTGGACACTTTCTTCATGCCGCATTTTGGTTGGCTGACCGTAGACTTATTTTTTATATCTTATAACCTACTTTATAAAGTGATGCCCCTTTGTCTACCAAAAGCAGAAAAAATGTATAGAAAACTTAAAGTAACACTTCCACAAAAAATATTAATCTCTGGTCCCTTAGAAAAGTAAATTATAGTGAACATAATCTTCTTCCGGTGATAGTATTTGACACTTACAGTAGCACTCCCATATAATGTTTTATTCTCTGGCCCATTATAAAGGTAAACCAAAACCAGTATTCCTCACTAATAATGTCACATAAACCACATAAATAATCCAACAAACCTAAAAAAAAAGTTTATGGAGACTATATATATAGAAAAAAATAATGAATTCATTATTAAAATACCATAAACATACATATATAGTATAATCATAAGATTGTGCCAACAAGCACGCAGATAAAAAACAGCGTGTACAGTTAAATAGAGTCTCACCCTCCCCTACATTTAAGAATCACACTCCTGCAGCATCAATATTAAAATACAAAAAGGCCATATGACTAGTAAATTGAATCAACATATAGTTGGAAAATAACCTACAAAAATCGGCACTATGCCATAAATTTCAGAGAATTACATACCCATAAATATGAAGGATAACAATATTATATACAAATACTATCAAGGTACAAATGCATAACGTGCACATGGAAAAAATGTAATAGAAACAATGTACCAACTCTCAAAAATAGTAAAGGATAAAGAAATATGCAATTTATATGAATTGAACTAACTTGCTTCTATATAAAATCCTTAATGATGACAATGAAATCCTATGCACATAAATAAATCAAATGTACCATGTCCACATACCAGTCGCCATGTTAAATAAGATAATAAATGCACCCAGGAGTTGTGCCAAAAAGAAAGGGAAGAAGCGCTGTGCCCAACGCGCGTTTTGCCACGCCAAGTGGCTTCGTCAGGAGGCAACATATACCAGAAAATGGGGGGTATAAATATGGTAGAAATAAAACCAAAAGTATTTCACCTGTGACTAGGATGCTACAGTATTCACATCAGGCATGGAAGAGGTTCCGGACCATTGTGCACGATGACGTCACCACGCACGCGTAACGTGATGACGCCATCGCGCAGAAACTAAATGGAGCATATAGAATTATGTATGCGCACGCGTAAACGCGACAGAGTGCGCTAGTAAAGATCTTTAAAAAATGGGCACGGAGTAGAAGGAAATAATATATATATAAAGGAACCAAAGCAGAGAGAGTAACAGAGTTATAAATATAAAGATAAAAGACGTGGTGTATAAGACATGTAGATTCATTGTTCCATAACGTAACCATGATATAATAATTATATATATGATAAAGTGTAACACCAAAATACCTATGTGACTAATTAAAAGTGAATGTGTGTTATTAATATAACCTACTGAAATCAGTAAGTAAACAGCAAGTGTATTCATATATATTATATATAAAGAGCAATAAAATATTACAAAATATTCTGTGCAATTTTTTTTTCTTTTTCTCTCTTTTCTCTTTCCCCTTCCTTTTCTTTTTCCTCTTTTCTTATCCTTTTCCTTTTTCCATATTCCATCGCTCCCTTCTTCTCGAGAGCATCCAATATGTATTCCTCCATGATCCAAATAGTGTACTCCAAACAATTCATAGGTACAAAAAACCGCTAGCAGATGCAAAAGGTCCAAACCGAATGAAGCCACCGGAGTACCAAACTAACAAACTAACAAACAAATAATTAACAACCAACATACATGTGAAAAAAACCAAAAACACTCCCTTAAGAATTTAAAATTCACGCTATACTAAATAAAGGGTTTAAAGCTCACGGCCTCATTAAGGCCGGAGATGCTGTATTTAATTGAACAATCTAGCGGGTTTCTTTTCATAGCAGAGCACAGCAAACATCTCTGCCTCTGCTACCAAGATGGACCCTATCAATCCCCCCTAACTTTTAGGCCCCGTGAATCACATGAATGAAAGTCTCAAAAAATGACGTGGTATTGGTTGAAGTTGCTCAAACTCATGAGCACTTGCTGCTGCTGTAATCCTCCTAGCATGTTCCAGAACCCTTACCCGAAGCGTTCTACTAGTCATACTGATATAGATAAGGCCGCACGGGCACGTCGCAAAGTAAATCACTGCATCTGTACTGCACGTGATATGTGCCAAATCATGATCAGTCAGGAGAACCTTCCAGTGCTTCTGGATAATGTCCCGTATACCCCTCCACTGATGACTAAAGGAGGTAATGAATCTCACATCTTGTTCCTTGTTTATATGTCTACTCACTGTGTTTGCCAATAAGGAATCTCTTGGGGCGCCCTTCGCTCTCTGATATCCACGTTGGATGTCTCTCATTTTGTAACCACGATTCAAAAACCTAGTAGTGAGATCTCTAGCTTGGTCTTCGAACCTATTATCATTGGAGAAGATTCGTTTCATTCTCAAAAATTGTCCAATTGGTACAGCTTGTTTAACTTTTGGGTAAAGAGAAGAGGTGGCATGGAGTAGAGAATTGGTTGAAGTGTATTTCCTAAAGACATCCGTAACAATGTTCTGATGTTCATCACATTCCACTATGATATAGAGGAACTCCACCCTATTATTACTAACATAAGAAGTGAGACGAATGTTTAAATCATTCTGATTCAGGGAGGATAAGAATGAGTCCAATTACGACGTGGAGCCCTGCCAGATAAACTAAATATCATCTATATATCGAGACCACATCAGGAACCCCTCGCATCCGAGAGTGTGTTGGACCACCTCCCTCTCTCACAGCCCCAGAAACAAATTAGCGTATGAGGGCGCACAAGTCACCTCCATCGCAGTTCCCTGGAGCTGCAGTAAAGGGCGGTCCTTAAATATAAGAAAATTATGTGTCAAAATAAATTCCAGCAATTCCAAAATGAATGCTATAAAATCTGAATTTAAATCAGTATTCCATAAAAAATACTCAAATGCTCGGAGCCCCTGATGGTGTCGAATAGATGTATACAGAGACTCCACGTCGCAAGTAACAAGATACCTATCTTGATCCAAATGGAGTCCATTCAGCCGACGGATCATACCTGTAGTATCCTTTGTGTAGGACGGTAAAGTCTCTACACAACGTTGTAAATAAAAATCCACAAATTTACAGATATCGCAAAGGGAATGGGAAACTCAACCAACAATCCCTCCCTCAACTTTGATGTAATTATATTTTTCTCTACTCCTCTATTCAGAATTTGTTCCAACTCGTTCTTAAAAGCATCCAATGGGTCACTCGTCAACCTCTGGTAACATGCTTTATTATTCAACTATCGAAAAACCTCCTTCTCATACATCTGTGCCGGCCAAATCACAATATTCCCCCCCTTGTCTGCTGGTTTAATAACCACATCCTTCATCTCTCTAAGTTGTCTCAATGCTGTTCTCTATATCCCGCTGAGATTATACAGTGCTGGCCAAAAGTATTGGCACCCCTGCAATTCTGTCAGATAATACTCAATTTCTTCCAGAAAATGATTGCAATCACAAATGCTTTGGTAATAATATCTTCATTTATTTTGCTTGCAATGAAAAAACACAAAAGAGAATGAAAAAAAAAAGTCAAATCATTGATCATTTTACACAAAACTCCAAAAATGGGCCGGACAAAAGTATTGGCACCCTCAGCCTAATACTTGGTAGCACAACCTTTAGACAAAATAACTGCGAACAACCGCTTCCGGTAACCATCAATGAGTTTCTTACAATGCTCTGCTGGAATTTTAGACCATTCTTCTTTGGCAAATTTCTCCAGGTCCCTGAGATTTGAAGGGTGCTTTCTCCAAACTGCCATTTTGAGATCTCTCCACAGGTGATCTATGGGATTCAGGTCTGGACTCATTGCTGGCCACTTTAGAAGTCTCCAGTGCTTTCTCTCAAACCATTTTCTAATGCTTTTTGAAGTGCGTTTTGGGTCATTGTCCTGCTGGAAGACCCATGACCTCTGAGGGAGACCCAGCTTTCTCACACTGGGCCCTACATTATGCTGCAAAATTTGTTGGTAGTCTTCAGACTTCATAATGCCATGCACACGGTCAAGCAGTCCAGTGCCAGAGGCAGCAAAGCAACCCCAAAACATCAGGGAACCTCCGCCATGTTTGACTGTAGGGACCGTGTTCTTTTCTTTGAAGGCCTCTTTTTTTTTCCTGTAAACTCTATGTTGATGCCTTTTCCCAAAAAGCTCTACTTTTGTCTCATCTGACCAGAGAACATTCTTCCAAAAAGTTTTTGGCTTTCTCAGGTAAGTTTTGGCAAACTCCAGCCTGGCTTTTTTATGTCTCTGGGTCAGAAGTGGGGTCTTCCTTGGTATCCTACCATAGAGTCCCTTTTCATTCAGACGCCGACGGATAGTACGGGTTGACACTGTTGTACCCTCGGACTGCAGGGCAGCTAGAACTTGTTTGGATGTTAGTCGAGGTTCTTTAGCCACCATTCGCACAATCTTTCGTTGAAATCTCTCGTCAATTTTTCTTTTCCGTCCACATCTAGGGAGGTTAGCCACAGTGCCTTGGGCTTTAAACTTCTTGATGACACTGCGCACGGTAGACACAGGAACATTCAGGTCTTTGGAGATGGACTTGTAGCCTTGAGATTGCTCATGCTTCCTCACAATTTTGCTTCTCAAGTCCTCAGACAGTTCTTTGATCTTCTTTCTTTTCTCCATGCTCAATGTGGTACACACAAGGACACAGGACAGAGGTTGAGTCAACTTTAATCCATTTCAACTGGCTGCAAGTGTGATTTAGTTATTGCCACCACCTGTTATGTGCCACAGATAAGTAACAGGTGCTGTTAATTACACAAATTAGAGAAGCATCACCTGATTTTTCAAAGGGTGCCAATACTTTTGTCCACCCCCTTTTTTATGTTTAGAGTGGAATTATATCCAATTTGGCTTTTTGACAATTCTTTTTGTGGTTTTCCATTGAAGACAAATTAAATGAAGATATTATTACCAAAGCATTTGTGATTGCAATCATCTTCTGGAAGAAATTGAGTATTATCTGACAGAATTGTAGGGGTGTCAATACTTTTGGCCAGCACTGTATCTATCTATCCGACTGGATAATAGTTCTAAATCTCTCTTAACCAATTTGAAAAAAAATCTCAACGGATGGGCATAGAGACAAGGGGGGAAAATGCTGAGAACGCTGGCACAGATGCAGAGGGAGGGACCTACCCACGGTGTGGGATTGTTCGTCCAATAAATCTAATAAATCTAATAAATCACTATATATGTATGTTTATGGTATTTTATTAATAAATTCATTATTTTTTCTATATATATAGTCTCCATTAACTTTTTTGTAGGTTCATTATAAAGGTAAATGCTTTAAATCAGTGATTTTCACCCTACAGTACATGTGCTAGTCAAGTCTTGATTCTCAAAAAAAGGGGAATGATGGGGATGTTGTATGTCTGTGTCACAAAAAGAGGCGTGACTTCATCAAACGAGAGTCTGGTCACCAGAAATTTTTACTCTTTACATCAAAGCAGCATCCATAACATGATGGAACTAATGTGATGGATCCAAGCCTTACAACACTCTCTTCCTCCACATATCCCATTGCATAATAGTGTGGTCTGCCAAGGTTACATCATGATATCTATCACTTTGATGAGAAGAATAGTGGTGCATTCTGTGCTATTCCTCCCATCAAATCTGACATCTGTCAACATTTATAAATGATCGCTACTTGGGGTTACTTGGTTGGAACTTTTTGACTAGGGGGTACTTCACTTGAACCAGTAGAGAAACACTGCTGTAGATTGTTCCCTTACAAATGCACTCCCACATAACTTTTCTGGACCATAATAAAGGTAAATTATGCAAATTATAGTGAAATTATTCACCTTACCATCATATTTGTTGTATTTGTGAGTAATCCACTCCCTTATGGTCCTCAACTGTCTTATGTGACCAGAAATCAGACTTTCCAACTATCACCACATCTTCATCAGTTGGAGAATCAGAGTGCTAGTCACATGGCACATGAATGGTTAACTCACAAATACATACATTCATAAGACGATAAATTTCAGTACAGTTTACATCATTTAACTTTATAATGGGCCAGACAATAAAAAGTTATGTGGTGCATGGTATATTTGTTAAAATTCTGGCACATTTTGATTAGTAAATCTTCTCTTTCTGCCTAAAAATGCATTGAAAATGGAATAAATTTATAGTAGCATTTGTTTGAGCAGCAGTCAGGAGTAGATTTTAAGCCATATTAACACCTGGCTTAAAAGCTGCAGTAAAAGCTACATGTATGATTTTGGCTAAGGTAAAGTGACAGTTTTCAAGGCAGATTTTGACTCAGATACAAGTATAGATTTATAAAGACCAAATATATAAAGTAAAGACTGATATATCTTCTCTCTGGGGCCCTACATGCCATGAGGCGACAGCCTCAGATAATGCCTCCTGGTAGCATTTTTTACTCGGCCACTACCTATTGGATTATTCCAACAGGTAGTGGCTGATATTTTACTCACGATCCACGTTCCTGTCCAGTCCGTCCTCAGATTCTTCCTCCAGAGGTTACTGCTGTGTTCTTCTGCATCTGCGCCCTGGAGTCAAAAGTGGAGGACAGACATGACAGGAGCAGGGATCTGTGAGTAAAATATTGACTGCTACCTGTTAGAGTAATCAAATAGGTAGCGGCCAAGCTTGTGCAGCACCAGGTGAGGTGAGTAAAAACAACAAACAGTTATACTCACCTCTCCTGGGCATCCAACCCAGGCCTGTGTTTGATGTCATGTGCCCTGGGTTCACTGCTGAAGCCTTTTATTGGGCTTCAGTGGTCAAATGGGGCACGCTGAGTGTCATGATGCTGTGTGCGCCCGAGGTAACTGCAAAGGCCTAATCACAGGCCTTAGTGGTGACACCCACTGCACGTGACGTCCGCTGAACCCCGGAGGCCCTCTCCTCCCATTTTTATACTCTGGAGTGCTTTGTGAGTGACAAACCCCAAAAGATTCAGGTAAAAAGTAAAACAGGCAAAAGTATTGAAGGTATCATACCTTTATTGGCTAACCAGAACAATTACATTTACAAGCTTTCAGAACACATGGCTCCATCTTCAGGCATTTACAAATATAATATTTATTTTTTGAAAGAAAAGTATTAAAGGGAGTCTGTCAGAAGGAAAATCATTATCAAACTATTGACAGTACCTTGTAGTGCTGCTTCTACTTGTTAGGATTCAGTTGCAAGGCCACAGTAACAAGGAGTGAAACACAGGCTTTAGGAGAGCAGCAGCAGAAATGGGCTGACAACAGTGAGCAGTAGAAATTGCTACCTAAACGTAATACACCTCTGTGAGCCAAGACCAGCCTCAGACGCCTTCACCAGAGCTCCTTGCAAGAAGAGATGGATTTTCGCTGAATCTGAAGACCAGAATTGTTACCAAAACAGATGAATGTACTACCAATAGATGCACTGCAACAGAAACCCAACACCAAATCCACAAACTACTCACAGGAACAGAGATCACAGAATGGTCGTGAAATCACGGGTCAGCAGCTGAAGAGGGCAACAAGAAACCAAATCATAACATGAAGTCGAGTTCGTGAAACCAAGCCAGTAGTCAAATCCAATCGAACGCCAGAACCAAAATCGCAAGACGGAGAGGAATCCAGGGACAAAGCCAGAGGTCAGAATAGGAGTAGTTAATGTAAGGTCAGGAGCAGCAAACTGAGCTAATAGTTCGCACATGAGTCAGGAGGCCTCCTCTGCTGCTAACTGGAAGTCTCTGGAACTACAAAAGCTTCCCAGGTTGTCCAGGTGCAGCAGCCGGATAGAGAATGCTGACACTACACTTTCCAAAGATGCCTTTCTTATTCTGCATTGCAGCTCAATTTTCATAGAAATCAACATTTTATTCATATGCAAATTAGCTGAAAGGGGCTTTATAGGCATTTCTTGTTCTGCTGGGGCTTCACTCTCTGCTCTAGTCGCCCATAACTGCTGCCCATTGCTTTGAGTGACATCTTCCACTTTGTCACACTTTTCTGGGAAGCCCAGGCAAGAGAAGGAATGCCCTTAACCCTTAATAGAATGCCTGTTACAATTCAGTAACAGGCACAATACACATGTATTGTAGTATATTGGACTGGTGATTGAGCCTCCTAGTGGTAAAGTAAAAATAAAATTAATAGAATAGTTTAAAAAAATGTAATAAAAAATATAAAAGAAAAAAAGGCAAACAGAAACCCCATCAAAATGTTATTACATGTTTACAAAATAAAAATAAAAAAAAAGCTTACACATATTTGTTATTGCCATATCTGTAACAACCTAACAACCTGACATATAATATTATTACACTATTTCACATGCACAATGAATGGCATAAAAAATAAAAAATACACCCAAAAAGCAGTATACAAAGTGATCAAAAAGTCACTTTGTTATCCCGCAAATCACACGGCTCCATTGATGGAAAATTAAATACTTTATGGGTTTCAGAATATGTCAACCCAAAAACAAATGCTTTTATTAGAGTTTTTTTTTTTAGTGTTGAAGTAGTAAGACATTAAAAAAAAACTTTGTACTGACCCATGGAAAAAATTAAGAAAGTTATTTTTGCCATACAATGAACAGTGCAAAATATATAGTGCAAAAATCAATGGCAGAATTGCTGTATTTTCCCATTCTCTCCAGGAAGAAAAAAAAATGTTAATCACTAAATTATTTGCCTTGTAAAAATGGTGCTGTTGAAAAATGCAACTAATCCTGCAAAAAACAAGCCCACATATGGCTATGTCACCATAAATATAAAAAAGTTACAGCTTTTGGAATATTTCAATGAAAATATGAAAAATAATGCTTCTTCCTCCAAAAACAGGCTGTGTCCTTAAGGGGTTAAAACCCATTTCAGCTAATTTGCATAAGAATAAAATGTTGTCTTATGTGAAAATGGATCTGCAATACAGAATAAGAAAGGCATCTTTGAAAAGTGTAGAAGCACCCCTACAAGTACTGCTATTAGTTTGATATTGATTTTTCTGCTGACAGACTCCCATTAAACATTACATTAAATACACATTAGAAGAGTCTGAATCTGCAGCAGAAATCTGAGCATGACCCTTATATTTCTACCTTGGTTTTACACTTTGCAGGTACCCACACAGTGTGGCCGCTTCCAATGGTTTCAGCATCATTTCTATATAAGAATTAATCTGCTGCCTTTTTCTCTTTTTTTTTAAATGGAACTGCAGTTTTTTTCCCCACAATCTCCCCAACAATTTCAATTAAACGCTAAGCAAATAAAACTTATATATAGCTAATAATGATACTGTCTAAAACTACAACTCAGACCACAGAAAACAAGCCTTAATTTGGCTATGTCAAAAAAGAAATAAAAAACGTATGGCTTTTGAAATGCAAAATCAGCTGCAATATGAACATATGTTGGGGTCTTGTCTGGCATCTGTATTTATTTTGAAGGCTAGTCTGGGATTTCTATTTATCCTTTGTTGTAGTCTAGAGTATAAAGTTATTCTGGGGTCTGAATTCACGTTGGGGTCAGTGACTGGACACATTTTCGGATCCTTTTGTACATGCTGTTTTGAAGGCAAAAATTTTTTTTTCCAGTAATAAACCATCCCCGCCTTTTTTGGGGAGTCTAGCTGTCACTGACAGCCCTCTTCCATCTCCTGCAGCTGCAATGATAATATGCAGCTACAATGATACTGACACAGTTATTTTCCAACTCCGCTAGGTCAGAGCGACATGATGTGGGCATGCTCCATGTAACCACAGAGTCCTGTGATTTGGCACATGATGTCATCCTGGAGCTGGAAGATTCCTGAAAAGGATGCTGAAGGACCGCTGGACACTGCAAAGATGCCCAGGAGAGGTGAGGTAAGATGAGAATATCTGTTTGTCATTTTTACTCACCTCCACTGGGCCTCCACTTATTATACTCTAGGGTCTGAGAAGTTCACACCGAACAAGTTCAGCTTTAAATGAACAGGAAGGCCCAACCTCAAAAATATTCTTCAAACTTAATCTTGAGAGGTTCAGCCATTTCTAGTGTGTACTAGGGGTGTGTACTGTCTATTTTGGGGGTGTCACGTATGGGCCTTCCTAGCATGTGACGCACATGTGGCTGTCAGGGATCGACTCAACTCCGCTCACTTGATCTTGCACTCACCCTCCACTCAGGCTGCAAAGTCGCACCCCAACACAGTCCACACACCCCAAATACACACCGCCGCCACCACTGCTGATTCAAGTCCAACAGAAACCTTGCGCACATATACACTTCAAAAAGATAATGGGTTCATAGAGCATGCACAAAGTAACCTTAAAGTTAACACTTTAATACCAAGATGGTTCAGTGCTACAGATATAGAGAGATAACAAATGACACACAATGCAAACAGCTGTAAAAATAAAAAGGAATAAAACAGTATAATAATTAAAAGAGTCTTTGTTTCCAGGAACTTGGAGATCTTCTGTAGTGAAAATGGACACATCCAGCTCTCTTCGTTAACTCCACAGATGTGACAAAGAATCTACGTCTTCCTCTCAGTTAAGGCCAGTGTCCAGCCACACCTCCATTCCAGGAAGCCCCCCTCCCTTTACTCCCCACTGCAGGATCCCGAGAAAGAAGGATGTTTTCCTGGCTGCTGGAGAGCTGTGTCTGGGGTTGAGCTCAGGGTCATTAGTAGTGTTGAGCGAACTCGTCAAAGTTCGGTCGAACTTTGTCCAAAAGTTCGGTTTGGGTACCCGAACTCGAAACTGAACCCCACTGAAATCAATGGGGACCCGAACATGGTGACCCAAAAATGGCTGTAAAATGGGGATAGTAAGGGGTAAAGGGCTGCAAAATGGGGGTAATAACAGGGCAAGTGCCCTGCAAAACATGGGGTAGGGAAAGTACTTAAAATAATAACATAAAATAAAAAATAAAATAAATAAATAAATTAATTAATAAAAAAAAAAAAAAAAAAAAAACTAAATAAAATAATAATTTTGAAACAGGTGGTAGAGGTCCAGGGGAGGAGGAGGAGATGGAGGTGGGTATGGTGGTGTAAGTGGATGAGGCGGAGGAGGAGGTGGTAGCCAACACTTTAACCACTCACTCAGGCACTAGCACATTCAAGTCCTGTGGGATGCAGGCCTGGTTCATCTTAATGAACATAAGTATGTCCACGTTCTGATAGGACACTTGCTGCAGGGAAGGCCAGGGATGAACTGAACCTGAACTTTAGAGCTGAAGCTCGGGTTCAGGTACCCGAACGCACGAAGTTCGGCACGGACCCGAACTTTGCAGCTCGGGTTCGCTCAACACTAGTAACTAGCCCTCTCTCCTTCCTTTGACATCTGTTTGTCCAGGGGTAATAAAACTGTTTGGCTAGAGCCAGAAAGAGCAATTTCCCCTTGTATATACATAAAACCACTGAAGCAAACTGACCAGCAATGTAAACACAACATAGGACTAACACGATTAGGTAATCTGTTTATAAATCAATACATATCAAACTGTGGTTCTCTCATCATAGGGGGTTGATCTGTATTTATTTTAGATCACAACTAAAGGAGATCTATCAGCTCTCCTGACATAGTTTAGTAAATATTTGTATTTGCCACACAAAATAACTATTTTGGAACATCTTTTCTCAAAGCTCTACAATGTGTCATTTCTCTCTGTTACAGGAATGGATAGCCACTTTGCACACGCATTACTGCTAAATGCTGGCCTTCAGGCAGTGGTGAATCTAGCCTCTTTGCTGCCTGAGGCGGACTATAGAAAGACGCCTCACACCCCGAAAAAAAAAATAAATAAAAAATTGAGCTTACTTGCTACTAGCTATCGTCGAAAAATATACACAAAGTTATAAAACAGTTTTTAAGAATTCTTCTTACTGTATTACTTCAGTATCAGATCAACAACACGGCATTAACAATGAAAGTAACTTCACACGTGTTCTGCTTGGTGGATGGACGAGCCCACGTGGCCCCCATTCTCTATAATAGGAGCATCGCAGATAGCTGAGTACTGGACTTTGGGTATCTTTGGCACTCCCATCGAAGTGAATAAGAGCACGGGTTTGTCCATCCACCAAGTGACATGCCTATATTCAGCCAGGCTGAATTCCCACCCAGTAGGGGGAAAAAAAAAAAACAATTCTCAGGCTCAGTGGGGGTCTCAGCAGACAGACCCCCATCTATCAGGTATTTATCCTCTATCATTTAGGTGAATACAGTACAGTAAAATTTTGTGACTTACAGGTGACTTCTCTGACTAATCGATCACATTTCCTTTCTCTTCCCTTTGGACCACCATGACCACTTCTTCCAGCTGTGACTTGTCTCTGTAAAGTTTACAACACAGACATCTTTGGCTCCTCACTTTCCCAGGCATCCGACCCACATTGTCTTCATCTACACAAAGCCCCCATCCTGCTGCTATCCCAGTTATAAAATATATGATATAACCCCCATAATGAATAATACTCCCAAGTGGAATCTTTATATTAATAATGTCCGTGTGTACCCTGTATAAATAGTGCCCATTATTAATATTGCCCCAGGTGTTTCCTAACTAAAAGGTTTTCCAGGTCATTAATAAAATAATCAGTGGGGCTCAAAAGCCTAGGACCCCTACTGATCAGCTGTGTGAATGAACCGTAGTACCTGTGTAAGCGCCGTGGCCGCTTCTCTGTTTACATAGTGTCATTCATCTCATAGCGGCCATGTAATGTAACTACAGCCTCATCCTATACATGTCTATGTGACAAGGCTGTAATTACATCACACGGTCACTATAAACAGACAGCGTTTGATATATACAGGCGTCATAGCCCCTTCATTCAGCTGATCAGTAGGAGGGGGTCCACTGATCTCTTATTGATGATCTGTCCTAAGGATAGATCATCAATAAAAATGAGCTGAAAAGTCCCTTTATTAAAGCCCAATTGCCACCTTAAAGGGGTTGTCCAGGATAACCACTTTTTTAATATGAGGCTGGGGAAGGTTCTCCAGTGTCTTCCAGTGTGTTCCAGTCCTGATGCTCCGGTGTTTTCTTCCCCACAGCACTGTGATGTCCCATGTCAGCGACCTCAGCGGTCATGTGCGGAGGGGTCTTCCGCCAAAAGAAAACTCTGGAGCAGAAGACCCAGACCGCGGCGGGAGACATCAGAGCACAAGGGACAGGTGAGTAGGGTTTTTTTTTTTTTTTAAATCACTTTCCCTGGTCTCATATTAAAAAAGTGGTTATTCTGGACAAGCCCTTTAATTAATTGCCCCCTTACATTATGCCCTTGATTCCCCCTGACATAAATACTGCTCCCCTAATGACCCTTTATATAAATGATGCCCCTTCTAGTCATAATGTCCCCTAATGTCCCCTTTATATAATTGATGTCCCCTAGTGAACACTTATATAAATCACCACCCCCTTATATATATAATGTTCCCTAATGGCCCCTTATATAAATAACCCCCTTGTATTAATAATGCCCTTATATAAATATCACCTCTTAAGCTCATAAAGCCCCCTTATATAATATGCCCCTTCCTAACGACCCCTTAGCAAAGACTGTGCCCCCAGCAAACTTTTGACTTGCCCCCCCCCCCCACAGCATAACAACCCCTTTCCTGGCCCCCACACTGTACTGTTCCACAGCAGCCCCTGCACACGGTATTATGCTCCGTTGCGGCCCCTGCACACGGTATTATGGCTCACAGATTAATGTTGAATCTGTGTGAGTTCATGCGCTGACTAAGTTTCTGCCCTGTTTCCCCCACATAGAGGCCTCTGGTGGGACATTGCACACACATTATGAGATACATTATGAGATTAATAACAGCAGAACAGATCTCCCAGTGGCCGCACATTTCTCCGGAGAAGACCACTCTATTGAAGATTTGCGGGTTGTGGTTTTAATGGGACATTTTAAGACGCAGAGGGAGAGAAAGGAATGGGAATATAAATTAATGCAAAAATTTCAAAATCTGCAATTTGGACTTAATATTCAAGCCAGTTTTATGTCACACTATGTATGAACTGTGAGGGTCACAAATCACCACCTGACAGCAAACAGATAACAGCAAGAATTACTGATCCCTCCATCACGCCCCACAAAGTTTCCCAGACTGTTTATTTCCTGACCTATTGTAAATAACTTCCCTACTTATATTGCATTTTGCTATTCCAAGATTCTTTTGAAGATCCATGTCTTGTGTGTGTACTGTATAAAGAGTGTGAATTTTCAGTTTCTTGCATTACACCATATCTGAAGAAGAGAGCTAGTACTCTCGAAAGCTTACTATCAAATATACTCAGTTAGCATTTAAAAGGTATTGCTTGATTTCTTCACTTTCCCAAACATTTACTGTATGAGTAATTGACAATTGGATGTTACCATTCCCATTATTAAACTGCATGTCCATACACAGTCTGACACAAGCAGCATTGACCTGGCCTTTGGGTCTGTGGTCTTGAGCCTAAATGTATTTTCACAAAATTCAAAATGTAGCAAAATAAAAAAGTCTATAAACACTAGGTGGCAGTGTCTTGCAATGCATACATACTGTGTACCGTATTTCTCCGAAAATAAGACAGTGTCTTATATTATTTTTTGCTCCGAAAAAAGGGCTAGGGCTTATTTTCGGGGTAGGTCTTAATTTTTTCATGAACAAAAATCACACATTTGATCGTTTTTTATTTCAACTTTTAGGTGAAACAGTGAAAAAACAGCAGTTCGGCACTTTTGATATTTTTTTCCACTACGGCATTCACTATAGAGGTAAAATATTTTTATAAGTTTGTAGAGTGGGCGTTTTCGGACACAGGGATTCCTAATGTGTATGTGTTTCACAGTAATATTTTAGTTTTATATGTATTCTAGTGAAAGTGGGGGGGGGGGCTTGAACTTTTATTGTTTTGTTTATTTTTTAATATTTTTTACTTTTTTTTTTTTTTTTTTTTCTTTTACTATTAACTCCTCCTAGGAGGCTTGAACCTGCAATCATCCCATATGGGAGATTACCTACATTACTATTGAGGCTGGACCTCAATAGTAATATTCCTATGACAGGCCTGGGAGCCTTCATAAGGCTCCGGGCTGTCAAAGGAACAGGTCGGCTCCTGCGATCTCGCTGCGCGGGAGCCGACCTGCAACGTGAAAGGTACGGGGCCTCACAGGCCCCAGGGATAGTTGCTCTGCTTTGGGGGGGTGGATTTGGAGGGGGGGCTATAGGGACTGTAGCTATAGTATAGTAGACATAGGCAGTTGGGATCGGCCTTAGGGACTGCGGAGGGGGGGGGGGGGAGCGTGGAGGTCACACTTAACAATGCCCGAGGTCAGAGTCCATTATAATTGCGGGCATTAAATCTGGGTTGTGCTACTTTGGTGGGAAGGAGGGGGGGGGGGGTCACGCTCAACAATGCCCGCGATCAGGGTAGACACTGATCGCAAGCATTAACTCCAGGTTTCCGCTGAAACCCGGTACGGTAGCTATGGTAGCCGCTCTGCAGCAGAGCGGCCGCCATCTTTAAGGACCCGGCATCCGCTGTAATCGCACGGCAGATGTCGGAAAGGGGATAAATTAGCTAGGGCTTATTTTTGGAGTAGGGCTTATATTTCAAGCCTACTCCAAAAAAACTGGAATATCTAGCTAGGGCTTATTTTCGAGCTAGGTCTTATTTTTGGAAAAACACGGTATCATTCTTTCCAATATCCAAGATTTCAGATGGCTGAAGAGTGACACTAAATGAGATTATTTTGTTTTTTATTTGTCTATTTAGTTATAAAATAGGACCTGATATAGTTTTACATACATACAGTACATGTATTTAAAATTCTGCTTACATACTGTACCTTACTTATATTGGTACAGTAGGCCCCTTTCTCTGCGTAGATTAATCTTGCTTAATGCATTCATGGATTGAACTGAAAAGGACTAAACAACCCATTTAAAGTGTAAGTAAAATTTTATTTATTTTTTCATAAATCAATAGTGCATAAGAAGGGAATAAAAACTTTCTCGCTTCTGTTCTCCCCTCTCTCCTCTTCTGCCTTTCCCTTTCTCCCTCCCTCTGATTTTACGCATACTTTTCAGGGAGTATCTTCCTTATGTGATATCATTCCTTGGTCAGCGGATTGTCAGTGGTTTTTCTTTTGCAGTTTGTTCCCAGCCCCATATATGTGGAGGCCGCTTTTACATGGTTTGCTGTTTGTGTTTCTAGTCTTGATATAAATAAAGAATTTATAAAAAAAGAGAAGGGAATAAACTTTGCAACATACTTGACTAAAGAAAAGTGCCTTTGCTTTAAGTACTGTATTTGCTTTCATTATTTGCAAAGAAGGCACCTTGATCGTTGGCCACAGGACAAGTTTAAAGTTGCTGCATAGCCTTTGGGCCAAGTGTGCCAAATGCATACACAGTCTTACGTCTCCTCCTGCTCCACTAAGTATGCAGAGGGATTCCTGATATGGTGAACTAGCTATCTCTGAAGCTACAGCTTCTGATTGAAAACAGAGATGTTGAGCAAGTGGTATGAAATTGGGAACAGCATTGCTGCAGTTGCACTTATCAAAAACAAAAACACTATGCGTTTTGTCTTGGGTGGACTAAAATTGTGACATGCATTGCGCAGGGAAAATACAGAGGTGAGTGTGTGTGAATTTGGCTGTGGTTCTGGCAACATCTGACAATAATGAGTGGTAGGTGAAGACCTTACAGTGTTGATGTTACAGACATAATATAAGATTTTATCAGAGAAAGACAGACCCATTTTGGTGTTATTGTGTGTTTCATCTTAAAGAAGTGAGCTGGGATGGGTAATAACAGATTCTTGCATCAAATATTCGACTTATGTTACTGTATGCTGTCTCGCACACGTTGAGTTGTCTCCCCAACGTATGCTAGACTGCACGGTCATTTAATCAGATACACAACGAAGTTCGAGTTACATGTGTAGTAGCCCTTGATGCTGATAGTCTGACCATTCTGTGGATGATAGATGATCTCACCTTTAATAATGTTTGCGCACTGGTTACAAGATAAACATGGAAACGTTACATGTCTAGGGGTACGCAGATGTGGAGTCAGTGATGCTGTCCCGTTATCTGCCTTAACCAACTTGTCCTGGAGGTTCTGGAGACGTCAGTAACACGGTAAAAATGGAGAACGAAACTCCATATTTTGTGGATAAGTCTTTTGTAGAAGATTCCAGTGTTTTCAGATTATTTGATGTATTCTGTATGCAAATTTGTGGTAAGTATGTACCCAAGGTTATTCACTGCTATTTGGGATAGTCCTTTTTTTAACCTGATTCAGAGAATTCAAGAGGTTTAAGTGGGGATAGCCTCATTCTCTTAATTTGTTATGTATCTCTCTGAATCTCTCTTACCTTTTGAGGGGATCAGCAACAGTACAGGATATTCTGGTAAACTGAGATTTTGGGAAATATTTTTTTAGTTGCCTCCGAGTGAAAACTTGTGAAATGTAGCAAATTGTTTCTGTCTGTCTCTTTCGTGCATAAATCTGAGCCCAAGGTATTATTTTCCTTCCTGAAAATCATGGTGTCAAGGAAGTTGATTTTCATGGGATCATAATGCAAAGGAAACTGCAGTTTAGGCCATAGACAGTTATCAGTGAATTCCTGCAGAGTCTTGCCAAACACAAAATACATGGTCAATGTACCTTCTCCATAATAGTGAGTGGCTAATGAAAATAGAGTTAGTGTATATAAATTTGATCTCAAAGAAGGCCATAAAGCTGTTTGCGCATGGTGGCGCCATGTTTGACCCCATCGCAGTGCCTTGTTTCTGGATATAAAAATGTCCTGGAGCAAAAAGCAATTTTCCTCCAGGACTAATTCTGCAGTTACTACATCTTCATTTCACTTCATTACAGGTATGACGACCACCCCAGGTCTCCACATTACACTGATCTCGAGTTGCTTACTGCCGCTTGTGTTTGGTGCTACTATGTTTTTTGTTTTGCTTTTTATATTCTTTGTTTTTTTGATACAAAAGTTTTATTGTTTTCATAAGTAAACAAATACAATATCTAGACAGATACAATATGTAAACAAATATAATATAATGCTACATACAGGGATTACAAAGTAGCTATACCAATGGAAGTCAGGACACGGGTATAGGCAAGAGCAATAGCACAAAATAACTATCAATCACAAAGAATCAGGTAATAAATCAGTAATGAGAAAAAGATGACTTCTCACATCCTATGAGAATGGGGGAAGGTAAGTGAGAAGAATTGTGGCCCTTCTCAGGAGACATGAAACAAGAAACAGACATAGAACAAGTAACATACATATACAGTGCCTTGCGAAAGTATTCGGCCCCTTGAACTTTTCAACCTTTTGCCACATTTCAGGCTTCAAACATAAGGATATAAAATTAAAATTTTTTTGGTGAAGAGTCAACGAGTGGGACACAATTGTGAAGTGGAACGAAATTTATTGGTTATTTTAAACTTTTGTAAAAAATAAAAAACTGAAAAGTGGGGCGTGCAATATTATTCGGCCCCTTTACTTTCAGTGCAGCAAACTCACTCCAGAAGTTCAGTGAGGATCTCTGAATGATCCAATGTTGTCCTAAATGACTGATGATGATAAATATAATCCACCTGTGTGTAATCAAGTCTCCGTATAAATGCACCTGCTCTGTGATAGTCTCAGGGTTCTGTTTAAAGCGCAGAGAGCATCATGAAGACCAAGGAACACACCAGGCAGGTCCGTGATACTGTTGTGGAGAAGTTTAAAGCCGGATTTGGATACAAAAAGATTTCCCAAACTTTAAACATCCCAAGAAGCACTGTGCAAGCGATCATATTGAAATGGAAGGAGTATCAGACCACTGCAAATCTACCAAGACCCGGCTGTCCCTCTAAACTTTCATCTCAAACAAGGAGAAGACTGATCAGCCAAGAGGCCCATGATCACTCTGGATGAACTGCAGAGATCTACAGCTGAGGTAGGAGAGTCTGTCCATAGGACAACAATCAGTCGTACACTGCACAAATCTGGCCTTTATGGAAGAGTGGCAAGAAGAAAGCCATTTCTCAAAAATATCCATAAAAAGTCTCGTTTAAAGTTTGCCACAAGCCACCTGGGAAACAAACCAAACATGTGGAAGAAGGTGCTCTGGTCAGATGAAACCAAAATCGAACTTTTTGGCCACAATGCAAAATGATATGTTTGGCGTAAAAGCAACACAGCTCATCACCCTGAACACACCATCCTCACTGTCAAACATGGTGGTGGCAGCATCATGGTTTGGGCCTGCTTCTCTTCAGCAGGGACAGGGAAGATGGTTAAAATTGATGGGAAGATGGATGGAGCCAAATACAGGACAATTCTGGAAGAAAACCTGTTGGAGTCTGCAAAAGACCTGAGACTGGGACGGAGATTTATCTTCCAACAAGACAATGATCCCAAACATAAAGCAAAATCTACAATGGAATGGTTCACAAATAAACGTATCCAGTTGTTAGAATGGCCAAGTCAAAGTCCAGACCTGAATCCAATCAAGAATCTGTGGAAACAGCTGAAAACTGCTGTTCACAAACGCTCTCCATCCAACCTCACTGAGCTCCATAATATTGCACGCCCCACTTTTCAGTTTTTTATTTTTTACAAAAGTTTAAAATAACCAATAAACTTCGTTCCACTTCACAATTGTGTCCCACTCGTTGACTCTTCACCAAAAAATTTAAATTTTATATCCTTATGTTTGAAGCCTGAAATGTGGCAAAAGGTTGAAAAGTTCAAGGGGGCCGAATACTTTCGCAAGGCACTGTAACTACAAGAAATCAACATAACACTTAGGGAATAGAGGTGTAAGAAGGAGAATAAGAGGGGGGGGGGGAGGTGAGAAGAAGAAGGATAAGGGGAGAAGAAGAGGGTAGGGCAGGCCAAAGAAAGAGAAGAAGAAGAGAAGAAGAAAAGAAGAAAGAAGAAGAAGAAATCAGGGAGAATAACAGAGAGAAAGAAGAGGAGGTTGAGGAGTGGAGAAAATAGAGAGATGAAAGAAAAATAAACAAAGTGGAGCGGAATCTGTGAAGACGGAAGCAGAGTCGGAAGTTATCCGTTAATTCTATTATCCTGCAGGATAATAGACTTAGGCTACTGTTTTGTTTTTTTCTCCCCCAGCTCATTTTTTCTCTAGCCCCAACCATTCCTGAGCAATAAGTGCTGCTAGTTCTTGTGCCTCATATGCTATTTAGGCTCTAATGTGTAATGGTTAAAGTGTGATGGCCTATTACATTATATTGGACCATTTCATGGGGCATTTGACTGTGTGATGGGCCATTGAGGGGCATTATATTGTATGGGGCCACTAAGGAGGCATTATACTATGTGGAGGCCGCTGAGGGGCATTATGATTTGGCCAGGTTAGGTATGTCTAAGTGGTGGTGATGGGGGAAGATGGCCCACTTATGAAACCTTTGCACTGGGCCCACCAATGTGTTAAAACGGCCCTGGCGAAGACTATTAACAGATGCTAAGAACTGGAGTTGGTGGAGATGGTGAAAGCTTCTTGTTCAAGTTCAAGTTTTATCTGAAGATTTCAACCATTGAGATGGTAAGGCTGAAAGCTTTATATTCTAGCTCACTGTTAAATTTTTTTTGTCTTATGCATGTCTGTATGAAATTCAGTGTATTAAACTAGCAGGTTATAGTTCTTCTGTATAGTGGTTTTTTGAAATACATTTTGGTGCCATTATTATTTTCTGGCATACACGGCATAAAAAGTTTTTTATCATAATCATATCTTTGCACAAAAAAACTTTTATTTCTGGACTGCACTGTGAGGGTGTGCAAGGGGTTTGTCATAAATGATGCAGGAAATATACGCAGCTTTGAGCTGGTGTGCATTACCCTTCATGTGCATGGCCAAGTGGAGGGTGCACCTCACTTATGATGAAGCATGTGCATTGTCATAAATGAGACACATCCTCCACTGGCCCAGGAGTTATGAAGACTGCCATGTTTAACCCCAGTCTTCCTAAACCTACCCCATTGTGTTTTTTTTGTATGAGATGTATGTATGTATACGGCATAATAGCATTAGGTATGTGTGTGGTTTTTTTTTTTATTCATGTCCCTTAGCTATAAGGACTGTGACTCTCTTCTGATGCATTGACCCTGGCTACAGCGTATGGATTGTTTTTATCATTATTAACATCACTGATCTTCTCATGCAAGTACGTTTACATACCAAAGCTTGTGTTAAGCAGTCCAGTAATGTAATTTATACTTTTAAAGCGAATTTGTCTTATAGGACTATAAAAGGTTTTAGGAATCCCTTCATAGTAACAATTCAGTGAAAGTTGTACAGTTATTCAATAACAAAGCATAACCTTTAATAAATAAATGTTAAAAATGAGATAGTTGCAACAATTTATAGATACAATGAGGACATAAAACGCGTATTCATGTTAATCGCAGAACATGCTCACCAGTATCCTTAAAGTATTCCCCCTACTACTTCCAGGGGTCTTAATTTATAACACTGATGTAAAAATAATAACCTCTTAACTGTAAAGGTGCATTCGTCAGGTCTGAGGAACACAGAGATAGCAGGCTATCGGCCAATTCATAAAACATTCCCTTTTTGATCGTTTCAAATTCCGCGCCCCTTCTGACTATTAGATGAATGGGAATGAGGCCGGCAGATATGGTAATGGGATGCCTAGGCGCCCCATATGGTTTAGATGAGATGAATGTAAGTTTATTGGTAATAGTGATCGCAATCTTCTTTTATTGAGGTCTGCTGATGCTCTCAATTAAATTAATGAATTATCACTATTCATTGATGCGGCACACCGATATAGACATTATCAAAAATGATAGTGCTATAAATATCTCCAAGATAACAGACAAAAAAAGGGGACTAACACCTATGATATTATTAGTGTTATACAGTGGGGAAAAAAAGTATTTAGTCAGCCACCAATTGTGCAAGTTCTCCCACTTAAAAAGATGAGAGAGGCCTGTAATTGACATCATAGGTAGACCTCAACTATGAGAGACAAAATGAGAAAACAAATCCAGAAAATCACATTGTCTGATTTTTAAGAATTTATTTGCAAATTATGGTGGAAAATAAGTATTTGGTCACCTACAAACAAGCAAGATTTCTGGCTCTCACAGACCTGTAACTTCTTCTTTAAGAGACTCCTCTGTCCTCCACTCATTATCTGTAGTAATGGCACCTGTTTGAAATTGTTATCAGTATAAAAGACTCCTGTCCACAACCTCAAACAGTCACACTCCAAAGTCCGCTATGGTGAAGACCAAAGAGCTGTGGAATGACACCAGAAACAAAATTGTAGACCTGCACCAGGCTGGGAAGACTGAATCTGCAATAGGCAAGCAGCTTGGTGTGAAGAAATCAACTGTGGGAGCAATAATTAGAAAATGGAAGACATACAAGACCACTGATAATCTCCCTCGATCAGGGGCTCCACGCAAGATCTCACCCCATGGGGTCGAAATGATCACAAGAACGGTGAGCAAAAATCCCAGAACCACACGGGGGGACCTAGTGAATGACTTGTAGAAAGCTGGAACTAATGTAACAAAGGCTACTGTCAGTAAGACACTATGCTGCCAGGGACTCAAATCCTGCAGTGCCAGACGTGTCCCCCTGCTTAAGCCAGTACATATCCGGGCGCGTCTGAAGTTTGCTAGAGAGCATTTGGATTTTCCAGAAGAGTATTGGGAGAATGTCATATGGTCAGATAAAACCAAAGTAGAACTGTTTGGTAGAAACACAACTCGTCGTGTTTGGAGGAGAGTGAATGCTCAGTTGCATCCAAAGTACACCATACCTACCGTGAAGCATGGGGTGGCAACATCATGCTTTGGGGCTGTTTCTCTGCAAAGGGACCAGGACGACCCGTGTACATGAAAGAATGATTGGGGCCATGTATCATGAGATTTTGAGTGCAAACCTTCTTCCATCAGCAAGGGCATTGAAGACTAAACGTGGCTGGGTCTTTCAGCATGACAATGATCCCAAGCACACTGCCAGGGCAACGAAGGAGTGGCTTCGTAAGAAGCATTTCAAGGTCCTGGAGTGGCCTAGCCAGTCTCCAGATCTCAACCCCATAGAAAACCTTTGGAGGGAGTTGAAAGTCCGTGTTGCCCAGCGACAGCCCCATAACATCACAGCTCTAGAGGAGATCTGCATGGAGGAATGGGCCAACACACCAGCAACAGTGTGTGCCAACCTTGTGAAGACTTACAGAAAACGTTTGACCTCTGTCATTGCCAACAAAGGATATATAACAAAGTATTGAGATGAACTTTTGTTATTGACCAAATACTTATTTTCCACCATAATTTGCAAATAAATTATTTAAAAATAAGACAATGTGATTTTTTTGGATTTGTTTTCTCATTTTGTCTCTCATAGTTGAGGTCTACCTATGATGTCAATTACAAGTCTCTCTCATCTTTTTAAGTGGGAGAACTTGCACAATTGGTGGCTGACTAAATACTTTTTTTTCCCCACTGTATATTATGTAGGCACCTGTAGCTATACACCAGGGGTCAGCAACCGTTTTAGTCTGGGGTGCTGATTTGGAAAAAAAAAAATCAAAAGATGAATTACTCAGTGTTCCATGTAATAATTGTAAGGGTGTCGCCCTCCTACATCGGTGATTACCAACAGGGGGCCTCAACACTCTAGAAGGATGATCCCATGCCTTTATGTAATGTTATCTGCGTCCTTGCGATGTTTTTTGTCTTTTGGTAAAAATTATTTGGTAGGGGTGCTCCAAGGAATTTTTTTTCCAGGGAAACCCTGAGCCTGAAAAGGTTGGGAAATACTGTCCTACATGAAAGTTATATAATGCAAACCATAACTGCAACCAGTTAGTTAGTCGATTGAGCTTACATTTCAATGTGATTCATTAGCAAAATGATTCATATTTGGACTGAACACGGGGCTAAGTGTGATCTGCAGTAAGTCTGCTTTGTGGGGGCAGAGGACACCCGTCACACAGCCTAGTCTTTTTGTTGAAAAAATCCAAACAAATTTTTACAGTCTTATTGAAATGAATGAAGGCAAATTTAGCTGCCATATTATACGTTGCTGACCTTTGACTAGGCTACTGACTTAGACACTTAGACATTGTGCCTCATGTTCCCACCATCTCCCAGTGCATCCTCCCCTTCGACTGTATTTACATGGACGATTAGAGAGCAATTGCCACCTGGAGCAGAGAGAGTCCTGTGCCAGGTAGATATGCCTTGGCTGCCAACTCCGGCTCCAGTGACGGAGGTTGCTGACCCCTGCTATATACCAATGATATCATATGTGTTATCCCCCTTTTTTGTCTGTTATCTTGGAGATATTTATAGCACTATCATTTTTGATAATGTCTATATCGGTGTGCCACAATGAATCTTGAGAGTTCATTAAATGAATTGAGAGCATCAGCATGCCACGGTCCTCAATAAAAGAAGATCGCAACCACTATTACCAATAAACTTACATTAGTCTCATCTAAGCTATACGGGATGCCTAGGCGACCCGTTACCATACCTATCGGCCTCGTTCTCAATCAACCAATGGTCAGAATGGAATCTGATACACCCATGGCTCTGAAGTCAGTGAGGAGGCTTGGCTAGAACGCGTAAGCTTATAAATAAGGATGTATGTGGCTGTGAACGGAGGCTTATTTTATCAAGTACCAGCACCCACCATCTGGGCCCTGGGAACTGCAGTTTTAACTGCATGTCATATAACACTGCGGATCCTTCTCCTTCTTTTCTCCTGATGTGCCCACACACGTGGTGAGATAGGGATAGAGGAGCAGCTGGGGGGACCTGGCTCTGATCAAATTTAGTTTGTCATCTCAGTGCTCCATCTACCCTGGAGAATGTTAGTGCTGGCCAGATGGAGGGAATCAATAAGGGAATGTATTGTACTGGCTTATACAATGTACTGTACTGACTGCTATCCATGTGTTCCTCAGACCTTACAAATTCACCTTTAAAGTTAAGAGGTTATAATACGCCACTCTAGAATGGATTATTTATTATATTTAGGCTCATTACTATACCTTAATTTACATTTTCTATTTTTGCACCTATGCTATAAATTTAGACCCCTGGAAGTGGTAGGGGGAATACTTTAAGGACACTGGTGAGCATGTTCTTTGACTAATACGAATACGCATTTTATGTGCTCAGTGTATCCATAAATTGTTGCAACTATCTCATTTTTAACATTTCTTTATTAAAAGTTATGTTTTATTATTGAATAACTCCACATGGCTCAGTGAATTGATGTTTTTTATTGTCTGTTAGTGAATAGTATCCCTCAGTGATACATCCCTTCATAGCAAGCAGCATGTAAAAGGAGGCAACATAAAGATTGATACTACACTGAAGCATCTTGGAAGGTTTATAGATTCTTTGATAACACCTCATGCTTTGTTTGGAGGTAGTCTTGGGTAACGTTTTTAGCGTGTATTGGAATAATCATTGGTCAATATGTCATTTAAGTCCACCTAAAGAACATTCTCCGTCACCTTTTTATCAGTGAAAGTCATTTGTTGACATTTCATTCTTTCCCACGTCATTTAACAAGATTAGAACTATTTTGGTCACCTCCCTAAGAAGATGCAGAGAACAGCTATGGCTTTATGCACAGCACTCGATACTACATTTTACTTTGCTGTCATTCGTAATGGATGTTAACCTTTGGGTAGTGCTCATGAGGTTGTGTTGCTATTCTATTTCATTGAAGCTAATTTCATTTTTTTTTCACATACAGTAATTTTTAAATAACTTTGCATGAACATTGTACTAAAAGCATTGACAATACAAAATTCCTCTGCAAGAGGGCATTGAAGTGACTGGAAACTGAGTTGCAATAGTGTGAAAAGGCCACTAGACAGCATATGGAACCTTCTACTTCCAGCTTCATTCTCTTTCCGGACCCTCATTCTTCCCGAAATATGAACTATCCTATGGATAGGCCATCAACATGTAGTCTTGGATAGCCCCTTTCGGATAGACCAGAATTGAGAGATTTGGGAAAAAAAAAGCTCAATTTGTGCCAGAAGCCACAGTAAAACCAGTACATGGTTGTTGAAATTGGCAGAATCTGCAAGCAATCTGACATATAAAGTATGGTACCCTTCCAGTTGTCTGGTAATGGTGTCAAGTTTTTTAGTATTCAAAAAGGCAGAATTTTTACTCACACTATTTCTGCGACAAAATCGAGTCTTTTTTCAATGTTTCTTATGCTCATACACCTTTTTAAAAAGTGGGGGGGCTCCATGGTCCAACTCATTTACCTTCACTCGCAAAAGAAAACTGTCTGATATCTATGCCAACTCCTAGCTCGAGTGAATGTTAGTTTCTGGTGCATGTTCCAAAAGACACCTCTTTATAATTTTGGCTTGTAAAGTATTTTAAACAGATAATTAATAAGTGATCTGTACAGTGGTGTAAATACCGGGGCAGCAGTGGTAGCCCCTGATGTTTTTTTTTTTTAATAGGCAGTTACCTGCTGGCGTAACACCAGCAGGTAACGGGCCCTACTTACTTAACAATCCCCACTCCTGCTCACGGCCACCTCCGCTTCCCCTTCTACTGAAGCGGAGATGGCTGTGAACAGGAGCAGGGATCGATAAGTAAGGCTGCGGGCCGCGAACCCCACAAACACTGCTATCATTATACTCTGGGGTCTTTTCAGACCCCAGAGTATAATGATCAGAGGCCCAGGGGAGGTGAGGGAACATAAAAAAACAAGGTTACTTACCTCTCCTGCGCTTCAGCAGACTTCGGGCCTCCTTGGTGACATTCCAGATGTCATGTGGGCCAGGCCAACGTCATTATGCGTAGCAACGCTGGACTGGCTCACGTGACGTCCGGTCCAACATTGAAGAAGGCCGAAAAGAACCCAGAGTATAATAATTGTTCATGGGTGGTTCACAATGGGGCCACTATGTGGCATAATACTGTGTGCAGGGGCCACTATGGGGCATAATAATGTGAGCAGGGGCCACTATGCGGCATAATGGTGTGTGCTGGGGCCACTATGGGGCATAATAGTGTGTGTAGGAGCCATTATGGGGCATAATAGTGTGTGCAGGAATGCAGTTTGTGTGGGGAAGAGGTTGCCAGGAGGGGCGGTTGCCGGGGAAGATGACGATATGTCAAATGTTCGCCTTGGGGCCCAGTCATTTCTAGTTACGCCACTGGATCTGTAATGTGGTGAAAACAACATTAGAGTTTGAGTTGCCCTGTTATTGCTTAGCAAGATGCTTTTCTGAGCAATTTGGTGATGAGGGTTCCTGTTCTCTTTGATGTTTTATTATAATAGTGTTATGTTTTGGATTAGGCATGTGTCTACCTGTATTTTACAGTGCATTGACCTGTACATATCTAATGCACTTTACTTGAGCTGTGCATTATGTGCCATTGAGCTGTATACAAATTATTAATTATATATTCTCTTTGCATTGGGTGACATTTTAGGATGGCCAGAACCTTTCTACGGGCTGGGTGTTTGGTGGACCCGCTCTGCAGTATGAACCTGTGTTGACTACAGCCTTACGCTGGGTTTACCCAGGGGCACGACCGCTCTATAAATAGTAGTGCTTATGAACCACTTTGTCAGTTTGGGTTCTGTGTCAGCTTTTGACATGTCTGTGCCAGCCTTTAAAGTGCAGCTACTACATCAACTATGAACCGTGATACCAAACTATGCCAGTGTTGCTGATGTCTCAGTGAGTTTGCCTGGCATCTCTCTCCATGTCTGCTGGACCGCTTTGCCCCTTTTGGAATTGAGTTGTACATTCCAAGTTTTACCACAGTTTCTTCAGCCTTCTAAACCACTTGTTTTGCAACATTCATAAGACTGTTAAAAAAAGGGTGTGAAAATCATATTTCCATATGTGGTGGGAGTGTCCCACTGTACACACATTCTGGCTGGCAGTATCCCACTTGATTTCCGATATTATTGAAACTACATTTGTGTTAAAAGCCCTCTTGGCTTTGGGATTTGTAGACCTACAGGTGGTCCAACTGCCACACAGAGGACTTGTGGGCAGTGTTATATTGGCTGCAGGACTGTTGATTGCGAGATCCTGGAGGAGTACTAGTCCCCTAACAATTAAGGAATTGTGCTCCCTCCTCCAATGTGATCATAGTATGGAGGTGATGATAATAGGCTGCATCCCCTGAAGCCCCTTCCTACTCATTTGCATATTTGGTCCAATTTTAACTCTAAAACCTCACATCCCTAGACCTTAGACGTGCACTTCATTACTATTATTTACTGTTATCCTTCTAACCTACATGCATATATTTTGCTATACCGTTGTAATCCCCCCCTCTTGTTTCAGTTGTATTGGATGTTTATATTTTCCCATGTTTCCCAAGTTGATATTTCCCAGCATGCTGTTTGATCTTGTGATATTGTTATCAGAATGCTGTGGCATTTCTTTGTTTGCTCATTCTGTTTCCTTTTATACTGTTTGCCTTATTTCTGTATTCGTCTTTAAAAACACTAATAAAAATTTAAATTTGAAAAAAAAAGGGCGTGAAAAATGGACAAATGGTCTTTCTTTTTTGCGGCTGTTTGGTATCCATGGGGCATCTGTTTTCATGGATTCCTCATAGACTTCAGTCTATTGAGGGATCAGTTAAAATAGACAAGATTAGGATATGCCAAATTTTTTGATGGTCCGTTAAAATGGACTGTCAAAATACAGTCATCTGAATAGACACATTGAAATCAATTCATTCTAAAAGCATCCTATAGGTATATGGAAATCATGTTCGGTGTGTGAGACTGATGGACTGCTGATCATGTTATATGGACCTAGAAACACTTTTGCAGGTGTGAGAGACTCCAGTACTTATTTATGCTGTTGCCACTTATATGTATCTGGATAAATACAAGTAAATACCCGATTTTCTTATGGAAACAACCCCACTAGTGACTCTGCATTGTCACTAATGACAAACTCTGATTTTCTTTTATGACATTTATGTATTCAAAGGTTGAATATTGATCATGATTTGATATTATATTTCTCTGTGGAATCATGAAAACATAATTTTTCAATTCATTATAAAAAAATAAAAAAAAATGTTGCTGTATGTTGGTATTACTGTTAAATATTTGTCATGGTTCCCCTTGTGTTCTTTTGATATCTTCTTAGAAACCCTACCTGATGTGAAAAAAAATAAAATAAAAAGTAATGATAGTAATGATAATAATATTAAGATACATTTAAAAAATTATCATGGTTTGTGTCATCTAACAAAAAAGAAATGTAATATGTTACCATTGGACAACCCCTTTGATATGTTCAGGTTGATTCATTTGTGTGGCTGGTCTCACAATTTATATTTTCACTAAGTGGATATTTTTGGCTTGAATATACATTAAGTAGATGCACCCAGAGACATACCTTATACTTATCAATTACATTCTGTTTACATAAGACTGCAATGTCTGAGGTTAGATCAGTGACAGTATAATCATTCAGAATACAATGCATACAATCTGTGCATACCAGGCGTGGACTTATTGTGCAAGATAACCCATTAGTCACATAGTAACACAAGTGCTTTATTGTTACTTCCGCAGAAACTATGTGCTTTTTTTTGTGCTTTTTTCTGGTACATTTTTTTATGAACAAATGATTTGTATATACTTAAAACATAATCATGAATTTCTTCACTTTATTTTATTTATAAAGGTTAACTATAAAAATTTGTTTTGTATTTTATGGGAATTTAGCAGAAATTGCCTTAAACCAATTTTACAAATGAGATTATCTGTCAGTATTGGGAACCAGTGTTCACTGGAATACTTCTTATTAATGATTATTCCATTTGAGGGTTTTTATTGACTGTTGGCAGCTCTTCACTGGTTATACAGGATGATGTGCGGCCAACTGTACTGCACTTTTCGATTGTTTATGCAGTATAAATCAGACAACATTTTATCTGCTGTGGGGAGCACATTTACACAAGTTAGGTATTGGAAATGAGCATTTCAATAATTGACCTGTTTAAAGGTACTGCCACATGCTCCAGAAGTAAGTGCAGCCAAATCCCCAGCCGCCAATGACAGCTTGGAGGTAACGCCTCAATGTTATTGGTAAACTTGTGAAGTTATTAGCCAGTTCAGAAGATAAGGGATTTTTTTGTATACAGTTGCATGAGCATGTAGTCATACTCCAAAACTAAGGACACAGGTTCAGGTTTTGTTGATGCAGCTTTCAAAGCCAAAGCCAGGAGTGGTTTTAAAAAGGACCTTTCAATACCACCAGCAAGTCCAGCTCTTTACATCAATTAAAGCTGCTGTTCCACTGATTCCGGCACACCTGGATTTTTTCCTCTGACCCCCACCGTTCCCGACCAGTCAATGCTGTTAGTTTTGGTTCCCAATATGCTATATAGTCTCTATACTGTCAGGAGGTCGGTGTCAGGCAGGAGCAGTCAAGGGATGTGATTCTGAGTTCTGACATTAGCTGCCTCTGATTGGAGCTCTGAATCACGCCCCCACCTGACACTGCCTTTCTGACATTACAGAGTTTAAATAGAACATCAGGTATAAAAGGTAACCGCACTTATTTCTTAGAACTTGAATTGGTGAAGGTGAAAGGTTCTCAGAAAAAAGGAATGACCATTTGTCCTTTATAGGTTCTCACCCATTATGATCCACACTTGGTTTTTGTTACAAAAACTACATCAACAAAAACTGAACATGTATCCTTATTCTTAAAGGGGCTTTAAATTTCTACTTCCTAGAGGGCAAACAATCACAAATATTCATAATCTGTCTGGGGTAAAAAAAAAGTACTGATAAGACTGATAAAATATAACTTGCGTTATTCATTTTACCTGGCACCCACACAAGCATTACATACTTAACAGTTAGAAAGTCTACAGCATTTAATTTCTTTGAAAACATCCCTTACAAGGAGGTTTGCAGACAACCTAATGTTGTGCATCTCTGTTCAAACTCATCCTTGTAACTTTTAATGGTACATATTCCATCCAAGTGAGCTTTACTGTTGGTCTATTAAACCCTATTCTAGCATTCCATCAAGCCTTATTCTTAAATAATGGTTCATACCTGTCTATAGTTTCCCAATTCCATGTTTTCTTATTAGCACTAGTGTCAGTGTTTTGATCCTCATTAATTGTATAATACATTCTGGCCAGATCCCTTGTGCTTGTATATTTGTTTCTACGTAGCTCAGTCTCCTCATGTGTCAAAATCTGTGGATTAGTTGTTTAACTAGCTAAGGCCAGGGGGCCCACGTTGCAAAAATGCAGCATTTTGTTGTGGAGTTTCTGCCGTGGCAAAAAACTGAATTTACATGACCTGCAAAGTGGATGGGTTTCTGGCTAATCCCATAACCTGCAAACGTACCGGATGGTTCCTGCGTCGTTCTGGGGTCTCGGGGTGTCCTAATAAGTAAGTGACACACTGATTTATTCCAGGCCATCCCATTACTGAGAGGGGTGATACACTATGTACCTGGATGTAGTTATACCTGCAGTCAGTTCTGGGGTCACAGGAGGTGTCACTAATAAGTAAGTGACACACTGATTAATTCCAGGCCATTTCTCATTACTGAGGGGGTGACACACTCTGTACCTGGATGTAGTTATACCTGCAGTCAGTTCTGGGGTCACAGGAGGTGTCACTAATAAGTAAGTGACACACTGTAGTTATACCTGCATTCAGTTCCAGGGTCTCGGCTGCTGTTACTAATAAGTAAGTGACATACTGATTAATTCCAGGTTATTTCTCATTACTGGCCCTTTTAGCAGCAAAACTTCAGTCAGTTAGGCTGGGTTTACATGGTGCTTTTTTTTACTGAAGCCCTGCATACAGTGTTGCTAATGCTAATGGACAGGAAATTAAAAACCTCTGGGTTAATGGCTGTTAGCACAAAGGTGAAATCCATATTAACATGCGCTACTCATTACTGAAATTATAAACTGCATGTTTTTCATTAGAAAAGCACTGTGTAAACCCAGCCTAATGAGAAATAGCTGTGAATTAATCAATGTTTCACTTGCTTATAAGTGAGGGCGCCTGTGGCCTCACAACTTAATGCAGTTGTAACTATAATTGGTACATAGTGTGTCACCACCCTAAGCCGGGTTGCACACACCCGCATACTAACCGTCGACCGTGTTCTGCCCATGCACAGGCCGTGCTTCCATAACCCCTTTTATTTAATGAATAGGAGCCGCGGAAGCAGGGCCGCAAAATTGGACAGTAATAGGACCTGTTCCATATTTTGCGGCCCAGACTGTCGGCCCGCACACAGGACCGTGTAACTTATGGCCATGTGTATAGGTCCATAGAAATGAATGGGTCAGTTTGCTATCCAAGAAAAACTGGAGGAAGAAATGGGGAAGAAATAAAGCAGAAGGAAATGCAGCAAAAAATCAATGAAAAATGCATTTTGTTCTGCAGTGTTTTTAGTTATGTTTCGCTATGTGGGGCTTTAGCCAAAGAGTTGATTGAGTGGATTGAGTAATGATTCAGTCTGAACATTCTGCCTATTTACACTTGGAGGACATTTATCTGACCCTTCGGTGCCACTCTAAAAATGACAAGCTTTAATAAAACAGATGCATGGTGAATAAGTACAGGGATGTATCCATTGATTAGATAGGTTTCCTTTTTATGGTCCATCTAGAGTGAAATAGTACCTGAAGAGTCTGGCACCTACAGCTGAATTGTAGTATTTTTCAGAGATTTTATTTATGACAGCAGCATAATACACACTTATGAAAACAACACACACAGAAAACAACACACTTAAAAAAAGGTATATAACTCGTTGTGTTTTTTTTCTGCTATCAACAACAAAGGAACTCACAAACTCACATTGTGGGCATGGATTTAGAATAGAAATTTGTTTGCTTAATGACTGTCAAATGCAATGTATTCTTCAATGTACGTTTCACAATATACTGTAGTGTGAGTTAAACATAAGTACTATTTGTGACACAGCATTAGCAGTTCTGGATCCATGCCCTGTAAGTGTAGGTGTGATCTGAGCACAATCTAAGCTATACACACCTGCAAGAGCTCTGCCTGCAATGACACACAAGTTCTTCTGTCCCTGACTTTTATACATAGCTATATTTATCCTGAGTCCTGATTGGTGGACTGTCAGAATGATGTCATCAGTGCTTTGTGGTGTAGTTTGCTGTTTATACGGCTACTGATGTATGAAATTGAGTACCACGTATCAATTACCTGGAATATCTGACAGCACAGTGTGGTCAGTAGAATAAAGACATAATGTAATATATCTAAAAGCAAATTAAGTATAACAAAAGAACACTACCTTAGAATAAAGTATTAAGATGGTCAAAAGAGTTCTTATAACATGGCACACTACCAATAAATGGCATCAGATGCCATAGGAAAGGAATTTGTAAAATGCTGCGGAATATGTTAGTGCTATATAAATAAAATGTATTATTGTTATTAACTGGTGATAATCCCTAGCGATTCCAGTAACCACAAAACCCATTGCATTTCTTTAGTGGCTTACACCATTAAAATTCACATACAGTATGGTGGAATAGAGGACCAATTGCAGCACCACAGTCACTGCACCAGGGCTGGCCTGCCTCTCATAACTTTGTACCAGGACAGCTGCATGCCCTTCCACAGCTGCCCATCCCGGGCATTGGCTGGACCATCATCCAGCCTTTGTGACTTCCCAGGCCCAAAACACCCAGGGGATAATGGAGTGTAGTGCTGTGATCCAGCCTCACAAAAACTAGATAACTCGTAATTCTCAACAACATATTGGATGGCTTTTCTGGTCTTTCAAAGCAAATCTACCCCTCTTCACCTGTGCTTCTCCTTATAAACCTTAACTCCCACTCCTTATCTACTGTGTCTGACTTAACTCCCCTCTACCTTTTTTCTACTTTCCACCCCCATTCCTCCTCTGACCCCGTGTGAACAACAGACCCACCTTCCCCCTGCCAGACTTTGTGGCTCCACAAACCATGTGGTCCATGCCAATTTAAGGCCCTCATATATACAGTGATGCTCTTATATACAGTGTAACAGCCTGTGATAATTTGAAAATAAAAAATCTTGTTATATAATTTTTTTTTCTGCTCTGTTCACTAATACACAGTGTGACGGAGTGTTAATCTGAAAAAATATTTGCTTCTTAAGCTTTTTTTTCTGTTGCTACTCTGTTATTTAAAGATGACTTTTCTTGAAGCATTTGTAAAAAAAAAAAAAAAAACAACAAAAGAAAAAAATACACAGTGTCAGAATTGTTGCCAATAAATATAGCTACAATTATATGCAGAAAAAAATGACTTGACAATATAGATCAGGGGACAGGCAAAAGGAGGGGCACGAGGAAACACTCAAGCTAGCAATATGAATGTGCCTGGCAACAGTAATACTATTTCTGGTAGCCACAGGATTGTTGTACTTCCTGAGAATAAAGATGAAGTTTTTGATTACTTAGACGGCTCAACTCAGTCACAGGAGGATATTGCATCCGAGAGATATGTGATCTTCAGTCAGGCATCTGTGTGTTACTCCTCCTCTTCATTAACACGTAATTTACTGCAGGACCTTTCTGGACTGTCAGTCTTATTTCCTTCACATTCTTCACTGATACAGATCCCTGGTAGTGATATGGCACCTCCTGGGAAATTGATTTCTCCTAGTCAAAGCAGTCTGTCTCCTCTTTTTGATGACCTGGATGAGAAAAATCAGCATTGCTTGCAGGCAGAGGAGGAAGATATGACTGTTGGTGGTGGAGGTAGTTGTGGCAGGGGGTGTGGTACCACTACTGGTAGTTGGTAGGGGAACTAGGGGGATATCTGGAGGTGGAAATTCTGAGGGTATGCATGGCTATGATGTGTCATAAAAAAGCATGGAAGAGGATGATGATGACATTGCTGATGATGATTCTTTTGCAGATAGAACCTGGGAACTGGGTCAAGTTGACATCAGATGAAGAGGGTGGTGGTGGCAGTGGTGATAGTAATGAATCCAGCCATTGCACAGGCTCAACATCCAAAAAGCCCTCCTGGGAGGCAGACCTCAGAGAAGCTCGCAGGGTGGGTGGCAATGATGGTGGTAGTGGCAGACACAGTTCTGCTGCTGCTGACGGCAGCAACTACATACGGTCATCTCCCATTTGGGAATTGTTTTGCACATTGCTAAATGATAAATCCATAGTGATGAGCAAAGTCTGTAAGCAGAAACTTAGCTGTGGCTGTGCAGGATCAAATGTAGGAACGACATCTCTATGTACTAACATGAAAAAGCATCACTCTCTTATTTGGAAAAATAGACTTGACAGTGGCAGGGGAAATGAGAAAAGCTGTTGTTTTTCTTCTCCCTGTGATCATCCTTGTAGGCAAGCCACATCTATACCTAGCATACGGATATCATTCTCATCATCATCACCGACTGTTTCTCCTACTACTCCTCCTCCTCTTCCATGCCAACGTCAGTCACTCATAAGGGAATGTGTGGCCAGGTAACAGCAATATGAGTCCAGTCATTCGGCAGTTCTGCAACTTAACTTGTACCTGGCCAAGTTGCTGGTGGTGCAGTCGCTGCCGTATCACTTAGTGGATTACACTGTGTTTCGACAACTGATGGCATGCGCTCAACCTTGATGGAGGATACCTAGTCGTCATTATTTCTCTAGAAAAGCTTTCACTGCTTTATATCGCCATGTGGTGGGAAACATGGGCTACGTCTTGGGTATGTTAGTCTTGGGAAAGGTGTGCGCCACCATTCCAACACCATACAGAGCCCATCCACCTCCTCTGGATCCTCCTCTCTGAACATTTCCCTCCACCATCTTCATCAGGGCAAGCTGTTGCTTTCACTCCTGTTCCTCTTCCCTTGTTTCATGGGTGTAAGGTGAAGCGCTGCCATACAGTTTTGCAATTAATGAGCCTGGATCAGAGGAGCCACACAGCAGAGGAGCTGCTTTGCTGTATCCTGCAGCAAGTATCCTGCTGGATGGCTCTTCATCAACTGCAACTGGGCAGTGTTGCCAGCGACAATGGAACCAGTATTGTTGCTATACTGCAGTTAGGACAAATAACACATTGTCCCTGTATGGTGCATTTCCTTAATCTGATGGTTCACTGCTTTAATAATCTGTATAGTGGCTTGAAAGAGGTGTTCCTCATGGGCAGAAAAAATCTCATTTCAGCCGTTCTTATGTCACAAAATATACCCTGCTCGATTTTCAGCAACAAAACGGTCTGTATTTGCACCACCATGTTTTCTAGGGGTAACATAATATCTAATAACAGGGAGATCAGGTGGCAGTAGTCTCGCAGATAACAGTTTGACAACATAATGCCCTAGAAAAAAAAAAGATCAATATATTGAGAAAGATTACTGGTGAATACCAAATATGATGGGTTGGCTGTGGGAAGTGAGTCAACGGTTTATGAATTTTTGGTACAAAATAAAAAAAAAAAAAGAGATAACTGATATTGACATGAATTTTTGGTACAAAATAAAAAAAAAAGAGATAACTGATATTGATATTTTATTTAACAGACTCAGTTTAGACACCCTACCGATCAATTGATTGTATTCTAGTGCAAAATCATTTAAAAGGTTAGTGCAAAGTTTGATGTAATAATTTTCATCCAAAATAATATTAATGCCTTTTCAAATATATGCACTGTGATCCAAGATCACAATGCCACCTCCCTTATCTGCCAGCTGAATCTCTAGGTTTTCCCTTAGAGGTTTCATACCTGATCGCTCATCTCTTGTCAGATTATCACAACCATTAAATCTGTTAAACTAGACTGAACCCAGATTTGGAATTCTGTTATGACAAGAGCTTGAAAAGATTCTATAAAGGTACTGTTGTAGGGATAGAATCATGAGGCTTGGATATCCCCAAATGTTGGATTGAAATTCCACCCCTTTCTTGTCCGAGATGGCAAAATGTTGAGCCCATGTAAGTTTTCTGATTAACTCATTTGGGTCTACAAAGAGATCAAAAGGTTTGGCTAATATCAGTGGACAAAGGAAAGTCCCTTACTCAAAAGAGCAATTTCATTGCTCCCTTACATTGAACAATCTTACTGATGTTTTAAATACAGTGGAAAAAGAAAACAAAATAGTGCGAGTAAGACCCAAGCTAACGCTGTGGAGCAGTGCAATAACAGAGGAACTGAAGGCCCAGATATAAGGGACCATAAAGCAATATCTTAAAAGTAATGGGAGAAGAACAAACAGACAAAGGAACACACAATGGGAACTATAATCAGGAAAACATATACTAGAGAGAAATAGGGAGGGAGAGAGGGGAACAGTGAGATGGAAGAGCGACCAATAACCTCCTCCAAAGGACGGAAGAGAGAAAAAGGGAAGAAAGAAGCAGCAGGGTATCACTATATCAGGAAAAGTAGGAAAAGAACTCAGACGATTCTTGGAACACCTCCCAAGGCCGCCAGAGAGCATCAAATTTGGAGGGGTGGAGGAAATCCTCTGCCACCAGGGCCTCCATTTTCCTTATGAGGTGAAGCTCATGAAGAAATTCAACCAGGGAGGGCAAAACAGTGCTTCGCTAGCACTAAGAAAGTGTCACAGGAGGTCTTTTTCAGAGATCCTGCAAGGGATAACTGAAAGAAGGGCCAGTTGGGGAGTTGCTGTGATGGTGCGACCACACACTTTAGCATACAGAGCAAACACAGCGTCCCAAAAGGGCCTGAGAAGGTCGCACTCCCACCAGATGTGATATAGGGTGCCTTTCTCAGTACCACAGCGCCAACACCGGACAGTCACAGGATAAATTCTGTGGAGGAAATCAGGGCACCGGTACCACCGAGACAGGATCTTGAAATTCTTTTCTTGTGCACTGCAGGGCAACAAAAGCTTATGTGCGAACAGGAAAACCCTATCTCAGTCGGCAGGGTAGAGGCCCGTGCGAAGGTCCCAGGGGCCTGTGTAAGAGGGGGGCCCCAGGGTGGCATCTCGGAGAAGAACGCTGTAAAGATCCGACAGTGCGCGAGGGGAAGAGTCAGTGTGGGAAAGGACGGACTCCAGGTCAGTCATGGTAGAGGAAAGGAGAGGGGACAAAGAAAATTTCCACAGGAAGACCGTAAATTGACCATAATCCAGCCAGGATAAATGAAGGTCTGGGTAAGAAGCACTCAGCTGGGCCAACGGAGGAAGGAACCTGTCTAAGCCTAACGTCATCGCCGCTTCACCAACAAAAAAATCTATCTACAGAGCAGCCCGGTGGAAACATATGATTGCTAAAGAGAGGACTAAGGGGGCCAGGGACTCTGGCCACTCTCCCACTGGAACAAACCGAATCCCAGGTCTTAAGGAAGTGCAAAGAGAGGAACGAGTGCCTGACGGATCTCGGGCGGAATGAGGCGAAATCAACGGCAATGAGGGCAGGGGGACCGATAACAGATCAGCCTCGATAGAAACCCATTGCTTGTCCATGCTGCGGTAGCGCCAGTCAAAAAGACGGAGCAAAACCGCAGAGTGGTAATAAAGTCTAGGATCCGGAAGGCCCGCACCTCCCCTGTCGTTGCGGTGGGTCAACGTCTTGTTCGCTGCAAGAGTTTTGAGCAGTGGGAGGTAGTTGAGACGATACAAGTGAGAAGGGTCAGGGGGGGATATGAATTCCCAGGTATTTGAGACAAGTGGTCTGCCACTTAAACGGAAAGTTGTCTGCAAGATGGGCAACCTCTGCGTTGGGTATCATGATGTTAAGGGCCTCGCTTTTGGAAAGGTTTACTTTAAAGTTACTAAGGTGACCAAATCGGCTAAACTCGCGTAATATAGACGGAAAAGGCACGCATAGCTGAGAGACGTATAGAAGGAGGTCGTCAGCATACAGCGCCGCCTTAACCTGGCGACTGCCCATCTGAAGGCCATGGATGTCCGGACACCGCCGTATCGCCACCACCAGATGCTCCATAACTAGGGCATACAGCAGCGGTGACAGAGGGCAGCCCTGCCGAGTGCCGTTCCGAACTGGGAAAGGATCAGAGAGTATCCCGTTGGTCCTAACCCTCGCCCTCGCATCGCCATGGAGGGAAAGCACCTTACTCAAGAAAACAGGACCCACACCCACCTGCTGAAGTGTCGCACGCAAGAAACCCCAGTGTACTCGGTTGAACGCTTTTTCGGCATCTACAGAAAGCAAGCACATAGGAGAGTTGTCAGAATGAGCCAGTGAGATTGCCAAAAGGGTCTTACATACATTATCTTGGGCCTCACGACCGCGGATAAAGCCGACCTGATCGGTGTGAATCAGGCCCAGCATTAGGGGGAAAAAAGATCGGCCAACAACTTGGAAAACAATTTGATACTGATATCAATGAGGGAAATCGGGTGGTAGCTGGCACAACAGATTGGATCCTTACCCGGCTTGGGAAGGACCGTGATCAGGGTTGAGAGGGACTGCACCGTGAAGGGGGAAGAGCCATCGACGCTATTAAATACCCGAGCCATTGTGGGAGAGAGGAGATCCCTAAAACATTTGTAAAAACAAGTAGTAAACCCGTCTGGGCCAGGAGACTTACCCGTCGGGGAGGACTGCATGACGAGGGAAACTTCCTCCTCAGAAAAAGGTACTTCGAGAAGGACCCTGTCAGGGTCCGCGATAGTGGAAAGAGATGTGTCTGTTACGTACTCCTGGATTTTAGGGGTCATGAGCATGGTCGAGGCTGAAGTCTCTAATTGTCACGCTGATGTCCGCCTTGCAAGAGGCGTCCTTCAGGAGGCTATCATTCAATCGCCACGTAAAAGGACGACGCGCTAACCCCGGGACCTCAAAGGACAGGAACACCTGAGCATGGTCAGACCAAAGGGCCGAGTCAATGCGGGTGGTGGGAGACCAGGTGAGGGCATGATGACTGACAAGAAAGAAGTCTATACGGCTATAGGAGTTATGCGCCGGAGAATGAAAGGTATAGTCCCGATCTCGAGGATGCAAGATGCGCCAAACATCTACCAGCTGGGAGTTGTGGAGAGTAGTCGTTAGCCTTCGCAAGTGCGACTGGAAATGGGGGGGGGCGGGAAGGGGAGGAGTCGAGTGATGGATCTAAAACAAAGTTAAAGTCATCCCCAAGTACTACCACCCCTTCACTAAATTCCGTCAACCTGCCAACTAAGTTCTTGCAATACAGTAGCTGCCCTTGGTTCGGGAGATAACAGCCAGCCACAGTGAGCACAGTGCCAGCAATGCGCAATTTAAGAAACACAAATCTGCCCTCAGGGTCAATCAGGGTGTCTAGTACCTCGTGTTGTAGAGAACGATGAAGGGCAACGGAAACACCCTTGGACTTGGCGTCTGGGTTAACGCTGTGGAACTAAACTGGGTAGTGACAGTTGTGGATATCCGGAACATGGTCCTTCTTAAAGTGGGTCTCCTGCAAGATAATAATATGGGAGTGTTTCTTGTGAAGCTGATTTAAGATTTGATTACACTTCTGAGGGACGTTAAGCCCCCGAGTGTTAAGAGTGCAAATATTAAAGGAGGTCATAGTCAGGGGAAGGGAGGGGAGGGAGGATGACACAAGAGGAACAGACAATAGGAAGGAGAAGACAGGCAAGTACAGGAAAACTAAGACAAACTAAGACAGCAACTACAATTGACAAATATTCAACCAATTTCACTTGGTGGAGAAAACAGCCTCCACTCAAGAGGGGTGGGGAAAAGGCAGAAAATAAGTGCCAAAACACGTGCTACATGGTAGCACGGAGACCCCGGTGGGACACGGGCTTTCTAATAAAGGAGCCATCCCCCCCCCCCCCCGAGCCCCTAGGCCACGCCAGTGGACAAACAACTATTATGGTTTGCTAGACATAGCAAACAATGGGTATGGAGGAGATCTAAGTAGGAGGAAGGAAGAGATGAAAAAGTGAAAACCAAGAGAAGAGAGAGAGAGAGAGAGAGGGGAGGGAAGGGAAAGTTAGAGAGAGAAAGAATAAAGAGGGGGAGGAGAAGGAAGAAGAAAAGGAATAGGGGGAGAAGGAGTGCAGTCCCTGAGGGAGCGCGGGGACCCGAAAAACGGACCACAATCGCGGCACCCTTTGGCCCCACAGGGAAAACAACCACAGAGGTCATGAAGAATCAAAGGTCAAACAGCAAAAGGACAAAAAGTTCACGGCATCAAGTTGGAGGTACCGGACTGGAGCTCAGCTAATCGTCTGAAGCAGGGGCCCGGTCTAGAAGGCATCTCCTAGGGCGACGCTGGGGCCGGGCTAGTGGAACCGCAACGGAGTCGCTAGGCAGAGGGGGCCAATCCAAGGCCGACACTGGAGGTAGTCATAACACCGCTGTGAAAGCCGGGATGTCATCTGGGTGAGTCAAGGCGAGGGTGCAGCCCCCGCGACGAACCTGCAGGCGGAATGGGAAGCCCCAGGAGTATGGAACTTGATGCTGAATTAGCGAGTCCAGAAGCGGCTTCAGGGCACACCGCTTAGAAAGAGTAAGCCGAGACAAGTCCGGGAGTAAATGGATGGGAAAGTCCTGGAACATAACCTGGCGAGACTCTCTGGCTTTGCGCATGATAGCTTCTTTCAGCTGGTATCTGTTCACTCTACAGATGACATCTCTGGGGTTTGCAGTATCAGGAGGACGCGGGCCCAAGGAAAGGTGTGCACGATCAAGTTCAAGCGGAGACCCCTGTGGAACCCTCAACAGTGAGTTGAAAATCCTGCATAAGGTAGCATCCAGTTGCTGGGGTTCAATCGATTCAGGGAGGCCCCTAACCCTGATGTTGTTCCGCCTGTTCCGGGTTTCAAGGTCATCGAGGAGGTCGCCAAATACTGAAGCTGGTGAGTGTGAGAAGAAATGGTGGAATCATAGGCAGAGCGTTGAGATGCAAAGGAGGTGGACGAGGACTCCAGGCTGTCTACCCTCTCCTCCAGGTGTTGCACGGTAGAGCGGACAGCAGAAAGCTCAGACTTGTAAGACTGTTCCAGTCGGGACACGTACGCCTCCATATCAGACTTAGTTGGACTGGCGGCAAGGTGGGCACTTAAGCGGCGGAGTTCATCCAGGGTATCTGAAGTGGAAGAAGCCCCGGGTCTACCAGTATGAGAGGAGTCCACAGCGCAACCTCCAGGAGGAGCCAGCTCCATGCCAGGAGGAGTTGCCGGAGGGGCACGAAGATATGATGACTGATCTGAGAAAAACAGAGGTGCAGGGCCATCCAGTGGAGAGGCAGAGCCTTGCAGAGCAGCAGCAGAAGATCTCCTTGTGCCAGGAAGAGCAGTCTGAGGATCCGGGGACAGAGGAGTCAAGCCAGCTGGAGGTGCTGATGCAGGAGCCGCCGCAGGAGAGCTGTGTAGAGGCGGAGGAAGGCCAGTCCTGTCCAGCAGGGGCTGTGTGGAGGGCTGTGAGGCACCCAGTACAGGGCCCTGGTGTAAAGATGCCGGTGAGGAGGCAGGAGATGGCGGTAGGGAGGGACAAGCCCCATTTGAAGCTCCTGTAGACAAGGGAGAGGGGGGGCTGAGCGGTACCCAGATCCTCCGGTGGCCCATGGTGCAGGAGGACTGGGCACGTAGGAGGTCTCCGCTGGGGGAACGAGCGTCACTCCGGGGCCATCGATGGAGCCAGGCCCTGGAAGAAAGGCAATGAGGAAGCCGAGGAGCTGCAGGAAGGGGCCGCAGTGTCGGGCGCCATCATGGAGGGCGCCATAGCAGAGTCGGCAGTGTGCGGGCCCCGAAGGAAGTGGGCTATGGAGGCCTCTCGTGGGACCCCCGGAGGGGTTTAAGAGGACCGCTGCGGAGGCCTGCGGGTTCTGCCCATGTCAGGGCAAGGAAGGTAGGTGCCGGTCAGCAAGTTTAGCGTGTGCCTAGGCCGCCAGGGGAAGGAGCTGAGGCGAACGCGTCCTCACTCCTCCATAGGGCCACGCCCCTTGGTTTTTCTTTATTATTGGACTCAATTTTACACCTAATTTGGTATCTTTTTGGCCTCTTTTCCTCTATGGCCTTAAGGTCTCCATTGCACTTTCCTGTGATCTAATTGTCTGGGAAGGCGAAAAGAAGAGCCTGAATCTGGGTTTAGACTGATGTCATTAGGTACAATCGTGGATAGGGGGGGAGAGACTTACAAGGAGCAGCAAGACTTACAGGAACAGCAATGTTCTCCCAGGAGTCTAAAAAAGATATTATACTTATATATACTGTACATAATTTTATACATAACAGACAAGTTCAATTTCTTATATTCCAAACATTCAGAAAAGGTCCTTAATAATCCCCATAGGTTTAGATATAGTATTAGATGCTAAATTCAGTTTCTTCTAAACCAGTCTCTTGATGAGACCTAGAGCAGTCATGTAAATAATTTTCCCAATTCCTGATAAACACAGGATCATCCTTAAATAATGAAGCCGAAGGAAATCTAAAACCACTAGGAACAATTTGTTTAGCTAAATATACTTGTAACCAGAAGCGTAACTAGGGGTTCAGCACAGGGGGGGGGGGGCCAACTCAGGTATACCAACACTATCACTATACGATGACCATGTAGTGGTTCTACACAGGGCTGTGAAGACCAATTAGCAGTGGCGTAACTAGGAATGGCTGGGCCCCAAGGCGAACATTTGACATGGCCCCCCCCCCCCCCGAACCGCTGCCCCCAATCGCCCCCCCCCGACCGCCCTCTCCAACTACCCCCCCAAAAAAAACACATTCCTGCGCACACTATTATGTGCCATAGTGGCTCCTGCACACAGTATTATGCCCCATAGTGGCCCCTGCACACAGTATCATGCCCCATAGTGGCCCCTGCACACAGTATCATGTCCCATAGTGACCCCTGCACACAGTATCGTGTCCCATAGTGACCCCTGCACACAGTATCATGTCCCATAGTGGCCCCTGCACACAGTATCATGTCCCATAGTGGCGCCTGCACACAGTATCATGTCCCATAGTGGCGCCTGCACACAGTATTATGCCCCATAGTGGCCCCTGTACAAAGTATCATTCCCCATAGTGGCCCCTGTACACAGTATTATATCCCATAGTGGCCACTGCACACAGTATTATATCCCATAGTGGCCCCTGCACACAGTATTATATACCATAGTGGCCCCTGCATAAACTATTATTCCCCATAGTGGCCCCTGTACCGAGTATTTTGCCCCATAGTGGCCCCTGCACACACTATTATTCCCCATAGTGGCCCCTGCACTGAGTATTTTGCCCCATAGTGGCCCCTGCACACACTATTATATGTCCCATTGTGGACCACCCATGAACAATTATTATACTCTGGAGTCTTTTCAGACCCCAGAGTATAATGATCGGAGACCCAAGGGAGGATAGAAACATAAAAAAACAACGTTGCTTACCTGTTTCTCGCTCCGATCCACTCCCTGCTGCTTCAGCCGCCTTCAATGTTGGACCAGGCCGGCGTCACGTGATGCGGGCAAGGCGTCGCGACGCAAAATGACGTCGGGGACGTCACCAAACAGGCCTGAAGCCTGGAGAAGCGCAGGAGAGGTAAGTACATTGTTTTTTATGTTCCCTCACCTCCCCTGGGCCTCCGATTATTATACTCTGGGGTCTGAAAAGACCCCGAAGTATAATGATAGCAGAGATTGTGGTGTTCGGCCCGCGGCCTCACATACCGATCCCCGCTCCTGTTCACAGCCGCCTCCGCAGAATTGGAACGGGGAACGGTAAGTATATAGGGCCCGTTATCTGCTGGGGTTACTCCAGCAGGTAACGGACTATTAAAAAAAAAAAAAAAAAGCATCGGTGGCCCGCGGGACCCCGTAATGTCCTGGGCCCTGTGGCAGCTGCTACCGCTGCTACCCCGATAGTTACGCCCCTGCCAGTTAGGTAAATACAGTACAGGAACAATGTTGTGACTTACAGGTGACGTCTCTGACTGTTTACACTTATCGTCTCTTTCATCTGGACCACCATGACCACTTCTTTCAGCTGTGACTGTAAAGTTTGTAACACAGACATCTTTGGCTCTTCACTTTTTCAGGCACCCGACCCACATTGTCCTCAACTACGTAAAATCTCCATCCTGCTTCTACCCCAGTTATAAAATATATGATATAAAATCCCCTGGAAATGAATAATACCCCCATTTGCCGTTTTAATTTAATAATGCTCCTATGTGCCCCCTTTATTTAATAGTGCCCCTCAATGAGTAATTCCCCCTAATTAATAATGCCCTGTGTACCTCCTTAAATCAATAATGCCCGAGTGCCACCTAAAATTAATATTGCCCAATTCCCCTATTATTAATTATACCCTCTTATGTCTCCTTGTATAAATTATGCCCTCTTACATAAATGCCCCTCTTGTATTAATAATGCCTATTAATAACCCCTTTGTATTAAAGAGGACCTTTCATGTCCTCATGCACATGCGGTTTTATATACCGCTAGAATTCAGTGCACTGTCGGCTTTCCCCTTAAGTGCCCCGGTGGAGGAGATATCGGTGCTATTAGTTTCGGCACCAATCTCCATAGACTTGTACTGGGGAAGGGGGCCCTTCCTCATAGCTCAGCATCATCGCAGAGCGGTAAGGAACGCCCCCTCTGACAGTACAAGGCTATGTTAGAGTACTGTCGGGGGGTCTTCCTCACAGCCCAGCGATGACGCTAGACTGTCAATAATGCCCTTCTGATAGTGGGGAGAGATCGGTGCCGGAACTAACGGCACCGATATCTCCAGCCCCGGGGCACATAACGGGAAAGCCGACTGTCCTCTTTAAAGGGGTTGTCCAGGAAGTGGACAAATCACAATGGAGGTGGGGTAGGTGATAAAAAAAATCATAATCAGGCTGGGTTAACACGTGCGCTTGAACTCCGTTGGGGGATTCTGTCCCCCATTCCATTTGAAAAATGTGGAAAGAAAGGTCCTGCATGCATAGTCTATGGGGTCCGCGGGTAACAGCTTTTTAAGTGGATTGGGTTTCCGTTTTTCAGATCCCCAGGTGGACCCGAAAAACGGAAACCGAGTGCTAGTGTGAACCCAGCCTTACCTGTCTCCAGTGCTCTGGTGTCTGCCGCCACTGTCTGTCCAGACACGTGCCATACATGACTGTTGAGGCCATCAGTGACCTCAGTGTTGGCTGGAAAGGACCCAGTGATGTTTATGAGTGACATCACTGAGTCCTTTCCAGCCACCGCTGAGGCCAATCACATACAGTGCAGGACAGACAGCTGCGGACATCGGTAGCCCAGGGACAAGTGAGTATTTTTTTTTATGTTTCACATTCCTAGCCTCCTCTCCAATTTGTCCAATACAATTCTTACCAGTAAACTTTATTATTCCCTAGAAACCCCTTTAATACTGCCCCAATGCCCCCTAATATTATCTCCCCTTACATTTATACAGCCCCCACTGACCTTTCTCTATAATTTATATCCTCTTTTATTAAAGCCCCCCTAATACCCCTTATATTAGTTATGGCCTCTTATCTTGCTAAATTCCCAATGCTCCCACTTGACCTCTTATATGTATTACAACTAGAGATGAGCAATTCGATTCTGCAGAAGTGGAAATTGATCCGAATTTCAGGAAATCTTCGATTCACCACGATTCTGGATTTCCTGATACTTCGCGGTAACGAATATTTATTAAGGACCTTTGTGACATCAGACGGTCACAAGATGTTCTCTAGTGATGTGATTGGGTAGGCGTGTCTTTGCTTGTTAGCAGATCCTTCCACATTAGAGATGAGCAAATTTCTCAAAAGTTTAATTCGGCAGTTCAATTCGAAGTTCCAAAAAAAATTGCTTCGATCTGAATTACTTTGCGGCGAATAAACAGCTATTTCCGGTCTTCAGAGAGCCGGGTTGGGCGGGTGGGCGGCAAAATTGCGGAAGCCCTTGGATGCCACGGTCATGTCTCTCTCTCTCTCTCTCTCCCAGCACACCCGCCCACCCCGGCTCTCTGAAGACCGAAAATAGCTGTTTATTTGTCGCGAAGTAATTCGGATCGAAGCAAATTTTTTTGGAACTTCGAATCGAACTGTCTAATTGAACTTTTGAGAAAATCGCTCATCTCTAACTACAACCCCCACTCCCCCCACCCCCAATTAAAATGCTGAAAGTGAGTTAAAAAAAAAAGTTGATGATACTCACCTACCTCCAATCCCCCGAGGAGGAGCCTCCGTCGCCGACACTGTTGTTGCTTACTGGAAAGCAGCAGGACTTCTGCGCCCTGGTGCGGACGGTTCAGGACAGTGACGTCATCGCGAAGACGTCTGTGCCAGGATGCAGATGTGTGAACCGAGAGCAAGGCAGGTGGTTTGGACTCCGCAACCAGAAATGAACGCACACGCGGTAGTTCAAGAAAAGAATATATATTTACTATAAGTTAATAAAGGCTATTTGAAGGTAAAATGACAGGGATAAAGACAAGCAAAATATACAATATAGCATGAACAATTTCAAGGCAAATTCTGCAATGGTTTCTACTTTTACTCTGTCCACTTCTGCAGTATGGACACTGAATGAACAATATACTCAAAACTATCCCTAACTGACCCTGACATCACATTTGGGTGCACCCCCTTTTCCCCAGTGGTCCAGGTGGATCGCTTACAGTCCGTAGAAGCGCGCAGTGGGGCCCAAAGTCGTTCCTTTCTTTTATAGTGAAGCGTCCTCTCCTCACTGTTATCAGGATCTCGGGAGAAATGAAGTCCTCTTTAACAGGGAAACCCAATGAATGCAATGTAATCCAACAGCAGATTTCACTCAGCACACTGACAGTCCTGCCGAATCCATACACTGAGCTGGGATGTAAGCCGGGATTTAGCAGGTGCTGTCCAGTACATCAACAGCACTGCGAGTCTCTATCTGTGGTATCCATATACACAGTCACAATGTCAGTCTCACTGATCAGCCACTGAGCACAGTTCCTTTCACGTGGACTCACTAGTCCTGTTGTCTCTTTACACTCTGTTTGTCTCTGGACCAAGATACAGCTTAGCTGTACAGAAAAATATCCACACTAGTTCAACACAGCACAGACACCTGTCTTCTCTCTTGCCAAGATGGCTGCTGCTCTCTGTCTCGTCACTTCCTGCTTCTCTGCTCACACTCTGTCTGCAGAACAGGCAGGCTGACATAAAAGGGGGGGTCTCACTCCAGCATCATGTCACAATTACAATGGCTGCTGTCTTAAAGGAACAGAATCACAGAAATACATTCAACATTAACAATTTATACAGACAAATAAAGCTTAGGACAACATTGGCTGTCTCTTACAGATGTCTTAGGGCAGCTCGTAGGCCACAGACTTGAAGTGGCTTGTGGTTTATGTGCTATTTACTAGCAGAGAAGTAAGCCTAGAGGCTTCCTTTTCTACTACATATTTCAACTGTATCGGTCTCATGCAGTGTGATGTGTGAGGGTAACCTGTGTTGTGGCCCCAGAGTCAGTGGGCCCGGGGCTGCCACCCCTCTAGCTACGCCTCTGGTTGTAACAATGCAACATCAATATTATGCTGAACTTCAACATGATATTCTTTCTCTAATTTATTAACTAATTAAAGGGGCTGTCCAGTTAAAGACCACTATTAGGAGACAAATGTTATTGTTTGTATAATGGAACGTTAAACAATTTTCTAATATACTTTCTGTATCAATTCTCTGCTTACGATCATTCATTTTGCCTACTTCCACTGTATAATAATCAGTCCATGGTCATGTGATATATGGTCCGTGGTCAAGTGATGAACACACAGATGCGCCAGTGAGACAACATGGCAGGAGGTAGGATGGACCGGTTCCATTGACAGAAGTCACGAGCAGAGATTTCTTTGGGTAGCTAAACACGGACTTCATCAGAAATCAAGGTTACAGGAATAGATAGTTTGAAGAAAGATCTTCCTTTAACATTAAAGCTTCTTGTCCTTCACAAAACACACTGACCTACCACACATGCAGAAATCTACGGGCTGTAAACAAACAACACCTCTCAGTCATCACTTTCTCCCATTTCTTCTCTCTCCTGTCCTGAACTGGCCACCAAACACTACAATGAGACTCTGAAAGCCACCCTGGATAAAGTAGCACCCTTGACCATCCGAAAATCCCAACACAGACACTGGCAACCTTGGCACACTACTCAAACATGTTTTCTTCAGCGATGCTCAAGATGTGCCCACTATGGCGAAAATCTCACACATCTGCAGATTTTCTTCACTTCAAGTTTATGCTCAAAGCCTACAACTCTGCCCTTCACCTCGCCAAACAGGCTTACTTCACCTCTCTCATCTCTTCTCTCTCCAATAACCCTAAACGACTCTTTGACACCTTTCACTCCCTCTTCACGCCAAAGCTGCGGGTACCTGTCACAGACCTCAGTGCTCAAGACATGGCCATGTACTTTAAAGACAAAATCGACAACATCCGTCTGGAAATAACCCAATCTCCAAGTGGCATCATTCCCCTTCCCTCCCTTGCTCCTCATTGTGAACCCTCATTATTTGACCTGGTAACAGAAGAAGAAGTCTCCCAGCTCCTTTCTTCTTCTCGCCCCACTACTTGCACAACCGATCTTATCCCGTGACACCTCCTCCGGTCTCTGTCCCCTACTGTTAGAACTCACCTTACTAAAATTTTTAACCTCTCTCTTTCTTCTGGAATCTTTCCCTCCTCCTTCAAACATGTTGTCATAACCCCACTACCGAAAAAACCCTCCCTTGACCCATCCTGTGCTGCTAACTACCGACCTGTCTCTAACCTCCCCTTCATCTCTAAACTCCTGGAACGCTTGGTTTACTCCCACCTAATCCGCCATCTCTCTGCTAACTTTCTTCTGGACCCTTTACAGTCAAGTTTCGTGCACTACACTCTACAGCAACGGCCCTCACAAAAGTCTTCAACGATCTCCTGACGGCAGGGCCGGCATTAGGGGGGGCAAACTGGGGCCCCCGGGATCCGGAACCTGATGACTCCGGATCCCAGAGTCAGGCCTGGACAAATCAATAACAGAAAGGGACCGCAGGGCCCCTTTCCGTGGTGAGTAAAAATAACAAACATTTTTACTTACCTGTCCTTGCGTCCGATGTCATCTTCTGGCTTTCCGGACATCACCGCTGAGGCCAGGCCTCAGCCTTAGCGATCACGTGGGGCGTGCTGACAGCGTGCCTCACGTAATCGCTGAGGCCCAATCACAGGCCTCAGCGGTGACGTCCACAATGCGTGACGTCAGCTGCAGAGAAGAAGAAGCCAGCACCGGCGGGGATAACGGAGCAGCGCGAGGAGGCCCAGGAGGCCATTTCTGGAGCATGTTATACTGAGTGGGGTCACTGTGGAGCATTATTCTGGAGGGGCCATCAGCAGAACATATTATATTGTGTGGCGCCACTGTGGGGCATTATTCGGGGGGGACTAATGAGCATTATACTAGGGGGCCCTCTGGGGAGCATATTATACTGCGTGGGGCCTACTGTGGAACATTATACTGGGAGGACGCTCTGGGGAGCATAATATATTGCATGGGGCCACTGTGAAGCTAAATACTGGAGGGGGCACTGTGGAGCATTATACTAGCGGGGGCCTTCTGGGGAGCATATTATACTATGGGCCACTGTGGAGCTTTATACTGGGGGAAGGGACAGTGTGGGGAGCCTGTTATACTGTGTGGGGCCACTGTGGAGTGTATTATATTGTGTGGGGCTTTTCGGGAGCATATGATACTCTGTGGGGCCATTGTAGAGCATTATACTGGGGGGGACTGCGGGGAACATATTATACTATGGGGGACCACTGTGGAGCATTATACTGGGGGAACCCCTCTGGGGAATATATTATACTGTGTGGAGGTCATTATGGAGCATGTTATACTGTCTTAGGCCACTGGAGCATTATACTGGGGGGGGCATTGTGGGGTGCATATTATACTGTATGGAGCATATTATATTGTGTGGGGCTGCTTTGGAGCATATTGCACTGTCTGGGACTACTAAGGGGTAGTATACTGTGTTGGCCACTGTGGAGTATTATACTGTGTGGAGCCTTACATACCATGTGGGGCCACTATGGGGGGCTCAGGGGAGCATTTTATACTGTGTGGGGTCAATGTGGAGCATTATATACCATGTGGGGAAACTGGAGGGCTCAGGAGAGCATTTTATACTGTGGAGCATTATATACCATGTGGAGCATTATACTGTGGGGGGGGGCTCACAATTCCTGCTGACAGCCCTGTATGCTATGTCTGCATTACAGCTCCCTCACTATAATCTTGCACATATGTGTAATGCTCCATAGCCATGTCATTCCCCATACAGTACTGTGCATAAACCAGCCATATAGTTATTGGGGCCTGCACAGTATTATAGGGGCTGACTATACTGGAAACATACTCCAGTAACACCAGATAGTCAGCACATATGTAAGACTTCAGTGAAGGAGCCGTGGTGTAGGCTATTAGCAGGAAGCTGCTGGGTGGGGGCCCAGAACAAGTTCCTCTGGTGGGCCTAAGGCCCCTCAGTCCGACACTGTATAACGGAGAACTACTATATATAAGGATGTATTACTATATATAATTGGGAACTTAAGTATGAGGGGGCTATTATAAGGGGGAACTATTATTTATAAGATGGGCTATTATTTATAAGGGGGGAACTATTATATATAAGGCATCCATTACAAGGGGGGAGCTATTATTTATAAGGGGGTATAATTATTAATTGGGCTTATTTATAAAGGGGGCTATTAGTGATAATGCGGACTATTATTTATAAGGGTAACTATTATTTATGAGGGGGCTATTATTTATAAGGGAGCAGTATTATTTTTATGGGGTGACTGCTACAGATAAGGGGGAATATTACTGATACAGGGCACTAGTTATCATTTATAAGGGAGCTATTACTGATAAAGGTGTAATATTATTTATAAGCAGAGACTATTATTTATAAGGAGGCGCTATAATAACTGATGACTGGGTACAAAAATCTATTAGGTGGTACAAAGGTGCTCATTTGAATTGTGTGTGGTAAAATGGGGCTTTTTTGTTGGCAGAAAGGAGGCGTTATTATAGGGGTTGCCAATGGAAGACGATGGTGTTGTTTGCATATCAGCATTTGTGGCCCCGCTTTTAATTTTGCCCAGGGCCCCACTTTGTCTAAAACCAGCCCTGCCTGACGGCTAAATCTAAAGGGAACTATTCACTACTTATTCTTCTGGATCTCTCAGCAGCATTTGACACTGTAGACCACAAACTCCTCCTCACTATGCTCCATTCTAATGGCCTCAGGGTTACTGCTCTCTCTTGGTTTTCTTTCTATCTCTCTGACCGCTCATTTAGTGTATCATTCGCTGGTACTATTTCTTCTCCTCTGCCCCTTGCGGTTGGGGTTCCTCAAGACTCGGTCCTAGGTCCCCTCCTCTTCTCTTTGTACACAGCCCCAGTTGAACAAACCATTCGCAAATTTTGCTTTCAATACCATCTTTATGCAGATGATACCCAACTATATATCTCATCCCGTGACATCACCCCTGCACTACAACAGAACACCAGTGATTGTCTCTCTGCTGTCTCTAACATCATGTCTTCTCTTTATCTGAAATTGAATCTTTCAAAAATTGAACTTTTTGTGTTCCCTCCATCTACTAACCAACTTAACCCTGATATCTCCATTTCTGTCTGTGGCCTTAATATTACCCCGAGGCAGCATGCCCGCTGTCTGGGGGTTGTATTTGATTCAGATCTCACCTTTACCCCACATATTCAGACACTTGCACGCTCTTGTCACCTGCACCTTAAAAACATCTCTAGAATTCACCCTTTTCTCACCGTGGAAACATCTAAAACCCTCATTGACGCTCTGATTCTCTCTCATCTTCACTATTGCAATTCTCTTCTAATTGGGCTTCCTCTTACTAAACTCTCCTCTCTCCTCTGTCCTGAATGCAGACGTCAGACTCATCTTTCTGTCAAACCGGTACACAGACGCATCTACCTTGTGTCAGTCACTGTACTGGTTGCCCATCCATCACAGAATACAATATAAAATTATCACACTGACCCACAAATCCATCCACAGCGCTGCACCCCCTATATCTCCTCTCTCGTCACTGTCTACCGCCCTAACCGTCCTCTCTGTTCTGCCAATGACCTTAGACTTGCATCCCCTGTTATCTGATTATCCCACTCCCGTCTCCAAGACTTCTTGAGCTGCAACGGTGCTTTGGAATGCTTTACCCAAGACAATCCGATTAATCCCCAACTACAGCAGCTTCAAAACTGCCCTAAAATCACATCTCTATGGTCAGCCATATCATGTGAACTGATCACAGTGTAGTGTGCGGAGGTGTAGAACAATAACACCTTTTATCCTTCCTCCTCTGTTCCTCAGATCCTGTCCTCTCCATCTAGAAGTTACACTGCACTCCTTGCACTTAGTATATGTTTATTCACAGATACAGGCTGGTAACGGCTCATACAGCTTCAGTTATATGACCTTTTCTATTAATAGATGGCTGGACCATGGTAGCAAAATGTAAGCTCTTGCGAGCAGGGCCCTCACTCCTATTGTTTGATATGTTTATTTCTTCGTCACATTGTAATGTCTCATATTGTCTGTTCATGTGTCCTCTGATTTATAAAGTGCTACGGAATATGTCGGTGCTATATAAATAAAGTTATAATTATTATTATCTTCTTCAACAAAGGTAGAGACTCCAAGCCATTAGGCTCTCAGCTTGAGGGGAAAGTTGCAAACCTAATGCTCTTTGCCACCACAATTTGAGGTGAAAAAACTGTATACAAAAATCTATAAGATATAAATGAGACTCAATTTCATATATTGCATCTAGAAAGTTTAAGAGGGTCTCTTTTCATAACATTTTATAAATAAAACATAACTTTTAATAATATAAGAAATAAAATTTAACTGAACACACACCCTAAAGTGAATTAAAAAGTCTTTGTTGTTAATTGTATATAAGGCAGGCTTATCTAATTATTCACCGCTTTAAAGAAAATAAAAAAAAAAATTGAGGTGCTGCAACAGATTGACAATGCATCTGTGTAAGCACTTAGCATCAGAAAGTTTTACGTAATTCACTAGCATGGGCTGTTCACAACCAGCAGGATGTGAGAATAATGGTGGATCTGTAGACAAGGGTGGCATTCGTGGAATTATTCTTTCATAACAGGTTTCTATAAGACGTTAGTTTCTGAAACATTGGTCAATACAGGTAGTCAGGGAGATCAGGGCATCAAGAGTGGTAGTCAAATCTCTTCCAGCAAGCTCAACTTTAATGCAACTAGAAAGGCCTTCCCAGGATTCTCCTACCAGGGTCTCATTATTCTAGGTGACTTCAGATGCTAGGGTGCAGAACTGTATGACATAATGGCATACAGACATATTTTCCCTGACAAAGGTGAAGAAGAGCAGAAGAAGCAGAGGAGATGCACCAAGGTTCTCCAAAAACACACAGAATATAGTAAGAAAAGCATGACGTTTTCTGGTTATCAGATATTCTTGTTCCCACAATGGAATGACTCAGTCCAAAGCTTCTCCAGAGTGCAGGTATAAGCTGAGGCCCCACGTTGCAGTAACTCAGCTTTTTGCTGTTGGAGATTTTGTTGCTATATTTTAAAATATTTGCTTGTGATTAAGGTAGGGGCCTTGCTGTGGTCTTAATAGATCTAGCGCCCAAGACCCAGTGCATATGTATCAAATTGTCATTGTAGGTCTTGAGATATGCTACTTGTATGGTGAATATAGCTACCAATGGGTTCAGCAGAAGTATAATGATTTATGCCCATAGATTTCCAAGGAGCTAAGTGTCAGAATTGTAATTATTTACTGTATTATATCTGTAACAGTTGAATTGCCTATTTAAAGAGTTTGTCCCATTAAGGACACATGCCTTATCCACAGGGTAAGGATATTTTTTTGATGTGTTTACTCAATATACAGTGGGGAAAAAAAGTATTTAGTCAGCCACCAATTGTGCAAGTTCTCCCACTTAAAAAGATGAGAGAGGCCTGTAATTGACATCATAGGTAGACCTCAACTATGAGAGACAAAATGAGAAAACATATCTAGAAAATCACATTGTCTGATTTTTTAAGAATTTATTTGCAAATTATGATGGAAAATAAGTATTTGGTCACCTAAAAACAAGCAAGATTTGTGGCACTCACAGACCTGTAACTTCTTCTTTAATAGGCTCCTCTGTCCTCCACTCATTACCTGTAGTAATGGCACCTGTTTGACATTGTTATCAGTATAAAAGACACCTGTCCACAACCTCAAACAGTCACACTCCAAACTCCACTATGGTGAAGACCAAAGAGCTGTGGAAGGACACCAGAAACAAAATTGTAGACCTGCACCAGGCTGGGAAGACTGAATCTGCAATAGGCAAGCAGCTTGGTGTGAAGAAATCAACTGTGGGAGCAATAATTAGAAAATGGAAGACATACAAGACCACTGATAATCTCCCTCGATAAGGGGATCCACGCAAGATCTCACCCCGTGGGGTCAAAATGATCACAAGAATGGTGAGCAAAAATCCCACATCCACACGGGAGGACCTAGTGAATGACATGCAGAAAGCTGGGACTAATGTAACAAAGGCTACCGGTAGTAACACACTACGCCGCCAGGGACTCAAATCCTGCAGTGCCAAACGTGTCCCCTTGCTTAAGCCAGTACATATCCCGGCCCATCTGAAGTTTGCTAGAGAGCATTTGGATGTTCCAGAAGAGTATTGGGAGAATGTCATATGGTCAGATGAAACCAAAGTAGAACTGTTTGGTAGAAACACAACTCGTCGTGTTTGGAGGAGAGTGAATGCTGAGTTGCATCCAAAGAACACCATACCTACTGTGAAGCATGGGGGTGGCAACATCATGCTTTGGGGCTGTTTCTCTCCAAAGGGACCAGGACGACTGATCTGTGTACATGAAAGAATGAATGGGGCCATGTATCGTGAGATTTTTGAGTGCAAATCTCCTTCCATCAGCAAGGGCATTGAAGATGAAACGTGGCTGGGTCTTTCAGCATGACAATGATCCCAAGCACACCGCCAGGGCAACGGAGTAGTGGCTTCATAAGAAACATTTCAAGGTCCTGGAGTGGCCCAGCCAGTCTCCAGATCTTAAGCCCATAGAAAACCTTTGGAGGGAGTTGAAAGTCCGTGTTCCCAGCAACAGCCCCAAAACATCACTTCTCTAGAGGAGATCTGCATGGAGGAATGGGCCAACATACCAGCAACAGTGTGTGCCAACCTTGTGAAGACTTACAGAAAACGTTTGACCTCTGTCATTGCCAACAAAGGATATATAACAAAGTATTGAGATGGACTTTTGTTATTGACCAAATACTTATTTTCTTCCATAATGTGCAAATAAATTCTTTTAAAATCAGACAATGTGATTTTCTGGATTTGTTTTCTCATTTTGTCTCTCATAGTTGAGGTCTACCTATGATGTCAATTACAGGCCTCTATTCTTTTTAAGTGGGAGAACTTGCACAATTGGTGGCTGACTAAATACTTTTTTTTCCCCACTGTATAGTCTAGCCTGCGTTAAACTGAAAAAAAAAAAATCTTGTTGATATAAGCTGACTGACTGACACAGTTCTAGTCTAATAGTCACTGACCAGGTGACCCTCTTAGATCTTTTAGTACTTAGCAATTTTCATATTTTTTGCTAAAAAATCCCAAAAAAAACACTGTCAAAATGGTTGCCAAATCACTACACAGTGTGCAGCAAAATGACTGGAAAAAAAAATAAGACAGGGCACAGGAAAAAGGAAGGGGAGTAGGAAATACTTGTGCAAGTACTACTACTAACAATAAGAATGTGTAAGGCAACAGCAACACTACTTCTGGTCTTGACAATCCCGCTAGTAGCCACAGTGTTGTCATACTTCCAGACAATAAAGACATTTTTGAAAGCAGTTCGAGGGCTCTATGTGTTCCTCAACATGTAATTTACCATACTGTATTTGTTTACTGTCAACCATGACTTCTCCTTTATCTTTACTGACACATATCCCATTCTCTAGTAGTCATGTGACATCTGGTGAAATTAATATTTCTCATGGTCCAAGACTTCCTCTTCTTCCTCCTCTTTGTGATCAGCTGGATAAGAACTGCCAGCGTGTTTTTTTTTATCTAGAGGAGATAGAGGTGGAAAACATGAGTGTTGGTGGAGGTAGTAGTGGCAGGGTGTGTGTTACTGGTGGTAATGCTGGTAGGGGCACTAGGGGAAAATCTGTAAAAGTGAGTGGCAACGCAGTGTATGGTTAAAGTCGGAGTTTGTATCCACTGCTTACCATTCGTTTTTCCATAGACATACATGTCACTTTAACTTTGCCATAACTTGGTCTGTGTTTGCCTTAGAGAGCTAGAAATTGGATAGATAGGTTCCTAGGAGCCCTAAGAGTATTCTACACTATATTTGAAGTCAAGTTAAGGTGTGGCTCGTACCGAACTTGTTCAACCCAAAACGAGTCTTGGTCTCAAACCACCCAACGCGAAACTAAAAAAATCATAAGAGGTTTACCATATTGTCGCCCATCTACACAAAAAACTGGCATAGACGGGTTAATAAATTCCTCCCAGTGATAATAGCAGGGTGTCAGTGACTGTAATTTTAATTCACCTGTTTCAGTGGAATTACCTGGTTTTAGAGAACAGTAAATAAAGTTTGCATTTTACTTTATTTGGATTGGGAGTAACTTTAAAGGTATTTTTCCATTTTAGCAAATTATCTTACAAATTATCTTATCTATACAGGCCAGTCAGATCCCCACTGATCACGAGAATGGGGTTGTTTTACTCCCTGTTCTGAATGGAGCAGTGGACAGATAAGCACGCCCCTACTCCATTCAGTTCAATGGAACCAGCAGGGCCAGTGCATCTGATGGCAATGGCAGGTAAGCACCTATGGTGTCCCATCACCACCTATGATTGGGGGTGCAGTTTGTGTTGTGTTTTTTCCTTTCAGGTGCTGTCCTATTGTCCTGGGTGGTATATCCCAACTTCAATTCTATCTGAGTCCTCAGGATGTAGATTTTAGAGTTTAACACAAGAACCTGGAAGCCATCTTGGAAGTCTGCTCCACCATACACTCCTTTGTCGATGCTGGAGACTCGGATACAGTGAGGTGCAATGTAGTGACAACATTGTATCTGCTGTTCCAAACCCCTTAGAGCATAGAGTAAAGGAGACCTACTCCAGGGAAATGGGGTTAGGTGAGAATCATTTTTCCTGCATTTTACAGTGCCTTGCGAAAATATTTGGCCACCTTGAACTTTTCAACCTTTTGCCACATTTCAGGCTTCAAACATAAGGATATAAAATTTAAATTTTTTGGTGAAGAATCAACAACAAGTGGGACACAATCGTGAAGTGGAACGAAATTTATTGGATAGTTTAAACTTTTGTAAAAAATAAAAAACTGAAAAGTTGGGCGTGCAATATTATTCGGCTCCCTTAAGTTAATACTTTGTAGCGCCACCTTTTGCTGCGATTACAGCTGCAAGTCGCTTGGGGTATGTCTCTATCAGTTTTGCACATCGAGAGACTGAAATTCTTGCCCATTCTTCCTTGGAAAACAGCTCGAGCTCAGTGAGGTTGGATGGAGAGCGTTTGTGAACAGCAGTTTTCAGCTCTTTCCACAGATTCTCAATTGGATTCAGGTCTGGACTTTGACTTGGCCATTCTAACACCTGGATACGTTTATTTGTGAACCATTCCATTGTAGATTTTGCTTTATGTTTGGGATCATTGTCTTGTTGGAAGATAAATCTCCGTCTCAGGTCTTTTGCAGACTCCAACAGGTTTTCTTCCAGAATGGTCCTGTATTTGGCTCCATCCATCTTCCCATCAATTTTAACCATCTTCCCTGTCCCTGCTGAAGAAAAGCAGGCCCAAACCATGATGCTGCCACCACCATGTTTGACAGTGGGGATGGTGTGTTCAGGGTGATGAGCTGTGTTGCTTTTACGCCAAACATATCGTTTTGCATTGTGGCCAAAAATTTCGATTTTGGTTTCATCTGACCAGAGCACCTTCTTCCACATGTTTGGTGTGTCTCCCAGGTGGCTTGTGGCAAACTTTAAACGAGAATTTTTATGGATATCTTTGAGAAATGGCTTTCTTCTTGCCACTCTTCCATAAAGGCCAGATTTGTGCAGTGTACGACTGATTGTTGTCCTATGGACAGACTCTCCCACCTCAGCTGTAGATCTCTGCAGTTCATCCAGAGTGATCATGGGCCTCTTGGCTGCATCTCTGATCAGTCTTCTCCTTGTTTGAGATGAAAGTTTAGAGGGACGGCCAGGTCTTGGTAGATTTGCAGTGGTCTGATACTCTTTCCATTTCAATATGATTGCTTGCACAGTGCTCCTTGGGATATTTAAAGTTTGGGAAATCTTTTTGTATCCAAATTCAGCTTTAAACTTCTCCACAACAGTATCACGGACCTGCCTGGTGTGTTCCTTGGTCTTCATGATGCTCTCTGCGCTTTAAACAGAACCCTGAGACTGTCACAGAGCAGGTGCGTTTATACGGAGACTTGATTACACACAGGTGGATTATATTTATCATCATCAGTCATTTAGGACAACATTGGATCATTCAGAGATCCTCATTGAACTTCTGGAGTGAGTTTGCTACATTGAAAGTAAAGGGGCCGAATAATATTGCACGCCCCACTTTTCAGTTTTTTATTTTTTACAAAAGTTTAAAATAACCAATAAATTTCGTTCCACTTCACAATTGTGTCCCACTTGTTGTTGATTCTTCACCAAAAAATTAAAATTTTATATCCTTATGTTTGAAGCCTGAAATGTGGCAAAAGGTTGAAAAGTTCAAGGGGGCCGAATACTTTCGCAAGGCACTGTATTTAGTATGGGGACCATATGAGCTTTATACTATATGGGAGCCAAAGGGTGGCATTAAACCATATGGGGGCCACAATGTGGCATTATACTGTGTGAAGTCTACAAAGTGAGTGGCATCATATTGTTTGTGGGGCATTATAATATTTAATTTTCCCTGGTATAGCAGTATTGTAGCATAACTATATATATGTTTACAAATCTTTTTTTGTTCCCCTGATATTTTAAGACCCTATCAATGCCGCTGGGAGTGCAGCACTGCCTTCTGATTTTACTGAATATGACAGTGTTATTGGTATATCAGCATTTGGGGACCGCTCTTAAGTTTGCCAGGCGCTACACTTTGTCTAAAACTTGCCTTATACCCCATGCAGTGTGGATTAGCCTGTGTGAAGGGCCTTTCAAATAAGTGGCGAATGACATGCTATATTGTTGATTAGAGCTTGTTAATAGGCCAGTTTAATAGGGCCTTAAACCAAAATGTTTTATTGAGAATCAAGTGAATTCTTTCTATATGGTGTATTTAACCCATTGCGTTTGTGAAAGTGAAGAAAGTATACAGTAGCTATAGACAGCTGCTGTCTCCTGGCTGAACATGCCACCCTAACAATAGAGTTCTGCATAAAGTTGCCTCATGGGATGTGAGTCATATTTAATTACTACTTAACTAATGCGACTAGAAAAAAAAGCTGGGCGTGGCTCCTTAGAATATCCCAAAATCTGTTTGCATTAGATTACTGCACACTAGTCTTTGTTTTAGTGAGAGATATGGTTTGGCAAGCCCTTCATTCAATGTTCTGCCCAACTACAATGTAACCTATGATGTGATATGCAGTGAATGTTTGCTAGAAAAAATAATTGACATAATGGAAATTTTGAATTCAGTGATCTCTTCATTTATAATCTATCTTTCTATTTATCTATCAGTAACTTGTAGATGCTAAAAAGGACCTGTCATCTCCCCTGACATTTCTGTTTTAGTAAATACTTGTATTCTCAGTGAAATAATGATTCTGCACTATGTTTCCCTATTATTATTTATTTTTAGAGCACTGTTGATTCCATGGTGCTACACTTGAGAAGGGTTTACTTACGAAACACAAAACTGGTGCAGTGGGATAGATGGCTCTGCCCGCAAGGTCTTACAAGGGAAGGGGGACAGAGACAGTAGGTGAGGGTGGAAGCTGTTTCATGTGGTGGAATGGTGACAATGGGGTTATTGGAGGTTGTAGTCTTTCCTGAAGAGATGAGTCCTCAGAGTCCTCTTGAAGGTTATGATTGTGGGTGACAGTCTTATGTATTGTGACATTGAGTTCCAGAGTATAGGCGATGTGTGGGAGAAGTCTTGGAAAAGGTTGTATGAAGTATGGATAAAAGCAAAAAGAGGAGGAGGTCTTGAGATTGGAGATTATGTTGGTAGTAGGAAATTAGGTCAGAGATGTATGGAGGGGACAGGCTGAGGATGGCTTTGTGTGTCAGCATTAAAGTTTTTCACTCAGCAATGGATAGTCAGTAGAGGGCAAAGGGGAGAGGCTGATGAAAAGCTAGGAGAGAAGTGGATTAAGTGAGTGAGCAGCAAAGTTATGAGTGGATTGCAGCAGAGTGAGAGCATTTTCTGGGAGGCCACAGAAAAAGGAGCAGTAGTCTAAGTGGGAGATGATGAGAGCAAGGACTAGCATTTTTTAGTTTCAGAGGTAAGGAAAGAGTGTATTTGATACATGTTTTAGAGCTTGAGGCGGCAGGACATTTTGAGGAGTTTGATGTGAGGCTTGAAGGATAAGGCAGAATCAAAGGTTATCTGGAGACAACAGGCTTGTGGGACTGGGGTAAGTGTGGTGCCATTTACTGTGATTGATAGATCAGGTAAGGGTTCTGCGGGAGGTGTGGGGGGAGATTAACTCAGTTTTCTCCATATTAAGTCTCAAAAAATGGGAGGAGAAGTTGAGGCTATAACTGCTATGACAATCTGGTATTCTGGATAGCAGAGTGTCTGGGCCAGAGAGACATACTTGAGTGTCGTTGGCATAACAGTGGTACTTCTTATACGTCTGTGCTCTGTTATTATTTTGTTATTTCTCATATAAATGTATGAGTAAATTGATAGCTGGATATTAACATGTGCTTTATCAAATGGGTGTGTCACCAAATAGTCTGGTACTGGCAGGATTAACTAGAAAGCATCAAAGTAGGCAGGGACAAACCTCTACACTGCTAATACCCAGGTGTCGATTTATATATCAGTTTCTGGTATGAATAAAAGAGGCATAGCACAACATAGAGTTCCAAGGAGAGATACCCCAGAGTTGTTATATTATATGGAATATCATAATTTACAAAAATAGACATGTTGAGAAAACTGATAGATCCTGTTTTCCTTGTTTAATGGGAAATTTGCACATAGAAAAAAGGATGGATGCTATTAAAAAATCTATGCAAAATAGATGACAATTGACCATAAAAAATCCGTCCGTTTTTTTCATGGCTGAGAATTGAATACAGTTGTGTGAATATAGCCTTAGAATGTATAGAATGTGGGGGGGGGGGGGGCAGAGGAATAAGTTCAGCTTTTCATAAAACAAGAGAGATGTTCCAGGTTATCTCAGAGTCCCTTGTATTTCCACAAAACTAAACTACAGTCATAGATGCACTAAAAGAGCACATGTAAAAAGCAGTCAAGAAGCAAATGCAGTAAGAAAATAAATTGCAGACAATTATTTGAAATATTCACTGTGGGACTATTTTACTCAAAATCAAAAACGTGTTCAATGACACCGGCCTGACCCACGTGACATCTGTGACGTCACTACAGAGACCCGAACACAGCGTGGAGCTATACCAGTGGTACTTACCTCTCCTGGGCCCCGACACAGCTCCATGCTGTCTTTGGGTCTCTGTAGTGACGTCACAGATGTCACGTGGGTCAGGCCGGTGTCACGACGCATAATGATGCTGGTGTAACCCACACTGTGACGTCATTGAAGAGGGCTGAATACAGCAGGGAGCCACGCTGAAGCCCTGGAGAGGTGAGTACCACTGATTTTTATGTTTGGCACCTCCCCTGGACCTCCAATCATTATACTCTGGGGTCTGAAGAGAACCCAGAGTATAATAATAATGTTATTTGTTGGAGTTTGCCCAACAAATTGTTTTGCTGCAAGCCCACGGGCTTACATACTAATCCCCGCTCCTGCTCACGACTGCCTCCGCTTTCCCTTCTGCTCTCCAGGGGGCCCCATGCATCCCATATCATGTCTCTGGGACACACGGGGTACTATGGAGGGCAGAAGGGGAAGTGGAGGTGGCCATGAGCAGGACTGGTAAGTAAAGAGGACTCGTTACCTGTTGGGATTACTACATGTTTTTTCTGTAGGCACATCAGGAGGATGGATAACAATTGAAGTCTCGGGTAGGTGAACCCCGAGGGATGCTTTCTGTACTAGGCAAGCATGATGAGGGTAACAATGCTAGTATCAATAAAGCTTCACCCACACCCAGACTACACACTAAGCCAGAAACAACACAGTCTACATCTAAGTCTAGAGGGAATAGCAAGATAGAGGAACATATTAGACATAAACTGATGATAACACAGTAAGGAGTAGAGTCCTAGAGACGGGGCAATCTGGACAAGAAAATCCTTCAGAAAGAGGTCAATTGGAAAAAAAAAGTGATGAAAATTTCCTAGTACATACGTTACGTTACATATCTTACGTTACATATATTACATACATCTAGCACATATATCCCAGGTTGGCGCATTGACATGGACAAATATTTCACTGAACACCTCATAAAGCGCCTCTGTTCTTTTTATGAACTTTGAAAGCTTGGTCATTTTTTGGGTTCAACAATAAATCCAAAAACGGATCTCTACACAAAGTATACATAAGCACAATTTAATGATAAAGTTGACCATACACTTCTGATAGCAATTGCTCATCTAACCAAGCACTGTCTCACTGATTCTTTTTTAAACATATGCTCTTGTGCTGGCCAACAATGTACATTTACTTACAAAGAGGTGCATAAGATGCTGCCAGACACCAAAGAATGAATAGAACCAAGCAATACTCAGAACAGCTGCTGTAAAAAAGAGTGCATTCTGAATAAGGCTGGGGTCCCACATTGTGAAAACGCGGTGTTTTGGCAGCGGCAATAAATGCTGCACTTTTGCAGTACCTGCAAAGTGGATGGGATTCTGGCTGATCCCATCTACACATTGCAGAAAAAACTCTGCAGCTGTTCTGACTCAATAGCTTGGCTGCAAGTGTGAGGTTGTGAGAGTGTCCTGTAGTCTCTATGCTAACCAGCAATTTACACCAAGATATCTATCAGATAGTGTTCAACTCAACTGAGGAGGCGTAGATAAGATTCCAGATGCTTTAATCCAAGTAAATCTTGTAGAACCTCATACAGCAGTAGGTGAAAAATGATGAAATACCAGG